>JARHVA010006829.1:480000-515000 GCA_037957365.1 Torreya grandis
ATGATTTTCTCAAAGGAAATTATAATCATCAGAAAAGGATTAGGGTAAAAAAAGGTTGATTTAACCAAAGGTGGTTATAATCAATAAAAGGAAAAACAATGATTTACCCAAAGGTAGTTAGAATCATTGGTAGAATAAAAACATGCCCTAGTTGGGTGGAAGAAAGTGAATGTTTTGCCCAAAGGCAATTATATCATCAACCTTCAAATGGATGGAAACATAAAAAATTTCCCTGGGTGGTTATAATTATTGGTAAGGTAAATGGAATATTATAAAATGGTTTTTTTAGAGGTGGTTATAAGCATTGTATCCTGATTATGGTAAACATGACATGGAAGATGATGGTAAATTGGTATAGAAGATAAAGATGAAATTGGGCAACATCCTATTAGGGAGATGCTCATTTAAACTGGCAATAAGGAAAATTATTTCATTTTTAAATTAATCTATTTAGGATATGATTTGGATTAGATCAGGAAGGTTTTTGTTGAAAAGGAGATTTTAATGTTACATTGTCATATAGACTCCTAAAGCTGATTTTTGCTATAGCATGTGATGGTAACCAACATGATAGAAAACCATGATAAATTGGTTGAAATATGCATAAGGATTGACATGTGATCCAATATATAATTAAAAATAATTTACCAATGATAAAAATCATGATGATAATGTTAATGTATGAATATGGATGGATTTGATAATAATGCACAAGGAATCACCTAATAAATGCACATAGGTTGAATCAAGGCACAACATAAAATTAAAAAAATAAATAAACACAAAAAAAGAAAATAAAATAAAAAAACAAAGAGAAAATAAACATAAACAATGGTTAGTCATAATGTTAGTACAAACAACATGACGCAAACAAGATGATAAACATTGCCCCTAGAAAATAGGAGACAATTTAACAAATAAAATGATGGGGAAATAGAAGAAAAGGAAGGGGGTAGTTGAGCTATATCCAAATATACAAGGAAATTGGATTATACATACATAGTTCTATGGTTGTGATATCAAACAAAAAATTTAGGCCAAATGTAATTATCTCAAGAAATGTGATAGAAGAAAAATGATGATAAAGAAAACATGATGAATGTGATAGAATAATATGGGAATGATCTCATTAAATGACAATAAGGTTGGAGAAGAGGGCCAATAAGGATGGGGAAACTAAATGACAAGTGGTTTCTTATGACTTAGTGAGGGTTCCAAGAATCCTTAAGGCAAAGAAGTGGTCTATGTTTTTGTTTTTTATAAATCAATTTTATAATGGCTTTAGAATCTTTGAGTATCTAAATTAAAATGGAGAATGATGAGACACTAAATGGTCTAATATCTAAAAAATGGAGAGAGTTTTATAACTTAAATTACTCATAAAATGAGAGTGTTGGTATAGGAGTGACTAAGCTAACCTCAACTTAAATCAAGAATCGAATACATAGTCCTGGGATGGGACCTCAAGTCAATATAGTTCCATCTTATAGAAGAGGAATATAATTAGTGTAATAGGCAAAGTAGTAAAATATCATAGTATGACATAGGCATGACAAGGTGATAGATCAAGGCATGAGAAACAAGTTTTCCCCTAGTTTGCTTATAGGTTGTTATAACTAGGAAACAGTGTCATAGGTCAATGATACTAATTTTCCCATAGGTGGTATTAATTAGTAGTAAAATGGTGGGACACTAATTTTCCAAAAGATAGTTATAATAAGGCACATTTGGTATAGAATGGAATAATAAATAAAAGATGAAACTACCAAAACCTCTATCATACCACTCCAAAATATGGCTTCTATCTATAATACTTAAAATAACCATTGAAACTTACATGAATCTTCATGTTGAAAGCATTTGTAGAACCAATGGAATGGAACCAAGATCAAATAGGCCAAGTACAGATGGATAAAAATAACTTGGTCGATAGAAAAGGTATGTTATAATGAAATGGTGGAATGAAATATTGATAGAATGGTAGAATGGTATGGTATAAAGAAGAAAGTCAATATTATGGTACAATTTGAAATGGTCCTCATAGATAATACACTAGATGACTCAAGCAAAGTCACGCTTGAGGTGTATAATGTTCATTACCTCATCATGTTCATCCCCATCTGGTGTAGCAAGTATGTATGCTCTAGAACCATAGTTTGAAATAATGATGAAAGGACCTACCCAGTTAGGTTTGAACTTACCTTTATGTTTTGTATTGGTCATTGTATTATTTTGGTTTTCTTTAAGAACAAGATCACTGATCTCAAATTATTTATGTTTCACACACTAATTTTAGTGTCCATGGAGTTAGTTATAGTTTTCTTGAATATTTTTTATTATAGCCAAGTGTTTCCCATCAAGTAATTCTAACTCTTATAGGAGAGATACTCAATAGTTTCCATTGTCCATGAAATTCTTTAAAGAGATGTGAAAAGAAGGTAACTCAACCTCAATCAGAATAATGTTCTTAGTTCCATAAACAAGTGAGTATAGAGTGGCTCATGTTGGGGTGTGTTATTTCTAGAGGGTTAATAACATCTAAAAGAGCCAATCATGACTAGCATCATTAACAATATTTTTGAGGATGTTGAAAATGGTTTTGTTATATGCTTCATCTTGGCTAATACCTTGTTGCTAATAGGCCATGGAAAAATGTTGTTTAATCTTGTACTTAACACATAACAATTTTTCATCCTTATTCTTGAATGATCATCCATTATAAAATAAAATTTTAGAGGGGATACCATAGTGGCAAATTAGATGGTTAGAGATGAATTTGTAAATTTGCTTTCCAATAACATAATCAAAAGGTATAACTTTAACCCACATAGTGAAATACTTTATGGTAGTAAGGATATGTTTATGGCCATCAGATGAGGTGGGGTTTATCTTCTCAATGGGATTGAGGCCCCATATAGAAAATGGCCATGGTTTAACCATTATTGTTAGAGTCTTGGCCAGATCATGAATTAGATTGACATGTCATTGACATTTATCACATATTTTCACATAGGTAGTTACATTTACATCCGTCATTGGCCAATAATACCTGGTACGTAAGATTTTTGGATAGGACTACCTATTGGTTTGGGATCCACATAATCCTTCATTAAATTCTCATAATTTTATTGTATATCTACTGAATTTAATCAATGAAGTAGAGTTATGTAAAAACTGCACTGATATAGTGTTGGTCTAAGTAAGGTATAACATGCAACATTGTGGACAAAAGATTTAGATTATATTTGGGAGAGGTGTTGTGGCATAACATGTTCATGAAGATAGGCATATAGGTATGAATACCAAGTAGATATGGGACCAACAATATCATAGATAATTATGACAATTGAATGTTCATGAGCTAGTGCTAGCATATCTCTAATGAGAAATTGGTATTCTATATTTATACCCATATGTCGAATCATAGATTTGATAAAAGCCATGTCATTGATTATTTTATTATTATACCTTGGTCTATGTTCAAATTAGACATCAATAATCTATTGTTTAAGAGTCTCAATCATGGCCTTGTATGGAACCAACCTATCATCATTAGTCTAAAGACAGTCTGTAACTTGATTGATGGTTAACTAAGAATCACCATAAACCTTGAAATGATGTATGTTCCATTGTGCTTCCTGTAGAATCCTTACATAAAGTACTTAATATTCGGCCATGTGTCAGTATAAGGAAAATTGATCCTAAATGATTTAAGGATGAGATATCCTTGTGGTCTAATAAATAAAAAGCTTTCCCTTGATCCATATGTAGTGAATGATCCATAATAATACAACTTCCAATACTACTCCTCAAGATGTGTTTCAATGATTTTCATAATGGATTCATCTGGGAACTGAAATGTTAATGGATTTATCTCTGTAAGGGGTTCTTGAACAAGCTGATCTACAAGAACTTACCCTTTGATGAATTTTTAGTTGACATACTCTATCTCAAACTCACTTAGAAGCATGATCCATTTGGCCATGTAACCTTGTAAAGGTGTTTTAGATAGTACATACTTGAGTGGATCTACTTTTGAGATAACCATGGTTTTATAGTTTAACATGCAATGGTGCAGTTTTTGAGCTACAAAAACCATAACTAAACAAGCTTTTTCAATGGGTGCATAATTATGCTCATATGTGACTAATGTATTATTGAGATAGAACATGGCATGCTCCTTTCAAATATCATCATGTTGAGATAGAAGTGCCTCTAGGGCTTTATCAATAGTAGATAGGTATAGTAGGAATGGTTTTCCAAGCATTGGAGGTAATAAAACTAAAAAATTTACTTAGTCCTTCAAGCACTAAAAAGCTTCTTCGAATTTTTCATCCCAATGAAATTCTACCCCTTTTTCAAGAAAGTGTGTGAAGGGATGGTACTTATAAGCCAATTGAGATTTGAAGCATCTAATGGAGTGTATCTTGCTCTGTAAACTGTTGATCTATGATAAATTGGTCAGTGGTGGCATCTATGTTATGGCTCATAATTTGGGTGGATCAACTTCTATGCCTCAATGAGACAAAATAAAGCCAAGAAAATTACCTGAAGTAACTCCAAAAAACACTTCTTAAGGTTGAGCCTAATTTTGTATTCACATAGTCTCTCAAATATCCTCCTCAGTGCTACTAGATGCTCGACCCTAGTGTTAGATTTACCTAGTATGACCTCAATATAGTCTTCAATAATATCATTCATCATATCATGAAATATGATTGTAATAGATCTTTGATAGGTATCCCCTACATTTTTTATACCAAATAGCATAACCTAATAACATACTACTCCCCATGGGGTGGTTCATGTTATTTTATGTTGGTCTTCTAGTACAATTTGAATCTCGTTGTATCCTAAGAATCCATCCATCAGTGAAATCATTTCATAACATATCATGGAGTCAATAATCATGTCAATGTTTGGCAAAAGAAATTCAACCTTGGGGCATGCCTTGTTAATGTCTCTAGAATCAATGCAGATTTTGATTCCTTCAGCCTTTTACTGATTGATACAACATTGGAGATCCACTCAGAGTAGTCAATTAGTCAGATACATCTCACTTCTAATAGTTTTTTGATCTATTTATTTACTAATACAATAATGTGAGGATTCATCTTGTATATTTTATATTCACAGTTTTGGCATCGAGATGTATGATAAGATGGTGTACAACCAAGGTGGGGTATAAACTAGGCAAGTCAGAGTAGGCCCAAGAAAATATATCAATAAATTCACTCGAAAGAGTTGTAACTACTTCGCATTCCTCTTTAGTGAAGGATGCAACTAATATGATCCATTAAGGTCATTTTGAGTCCTTATGTTGACTTCCATTATGTACTCTACAAGTAGGGTTAAAGCATCTTCTAGTATAGTTGGTAAAAATTGAAACTTGCTTGTAATAGTAGAATATGTTGTTATGACTGGCTCATCCAGTTTTCCTAGGCATGATGAATCAGAATCCCCCAATGGTAGGAATGTCCATGTAACAAATGGGTTGAAAATTCTTGGATGATTTGATTAAAAGCCTTTTGTTCTTCAAGACTAAACTTTGACCAATAGGCAAGTTCATCATTAGTGGTCTTCTGATATATGTTTAAAGAATATTCAACACCCCCATTTAATGGCACCTAAAAAAGGTTTTCACCATTAGACTAGCCTTTATATTTACTCTTTCCCTAGTCTAAAAGCACCTCATAGAGGTTTTCACTTAGGGACCTCAATGTTTTATTTTATATTTTTAGGCTAAGGGTGTTCACCTATTCTCCAAAAAAGGCTTTAGGATCTAACTTGATTGATAACCCTTCTTTATGGTCTCCTAATGAAACATTATCCCTAAGGTGTAGAAGATTGTGAAATGTTTCATCATTCTAAAACTCATCAACTAGCATGGTTGATTCTTGTTGGGTCTAGTCTATCAGTTGAGGATAATATAATGGAAGTGGATTATGGTGAATAACTATTCAAAGGGTACAAATGGAACTAGTGTCAAACAAATTGGTATGGGATAGGTTATTGAAAGGGCTATGACCATAATTTTCTTCTCTATTAACATCATCATCAGTAGTCATTATTGATGGAACTTAAATAAAATAGGTGGGGTCACCCCCACATGGTTTTAATCCAAGACCATAAGATCCTTTGTACCAAGTGGTAGAAATTGGCTCAAGTAGATCCTATTAATTCAACCCAAGGCCTCCACCTTTATAGGTATGTACTTCCATGATTCTTTTTGAAATAAGATATTTGGAATTTATATAACAATTGACTAGTTTTTCATTATATAACCATGATTCATCACTTGCAAGTGGGTCCTTTTCTTGGTTAGAGGATGGTATATAAGTGATAGTTGCTAGACTATGTAGATGGGCTTTTCCCTTTCTTCTTCATTTTGTGAGTGGTTTAGATTTTGCTATTCCAAAGGACTTCGGGTTCTATGGAAGTTTTGCAATGTGAAAGTTATCATGTGTCAAATATTCTCCTAGGCCATTAGCTAAGATAGTATAATGATTATATATTTTATGAGGTAGCATGTGGGAAAGAGAATCAATGGTATCAGGTTCAATGCATTTGGCCTCTAATAAATCACCAAGTATTTATTTTTTGTTATCCTTCTTAGCCACAGATTCAAACAAAAATGATAGTTATATCTTTTTTAATCAACCTCTAAATGTTTACAATTCTCATATAGATGCAAATATCCTTGAATGGTAACCTCCATATCGAAATGAGGGAACTTGATACACTAATACAGTGTTAACATGATTGCATGAATCTTATGTATCTAAGGTCTTCCTAAAAGCATATAATATGAAAATTCTAGGCCTAACACATGACATAGAGTATCATAGGTCAAGGCCCCAATAATAAATGGTAAGCTAATGGTGCCTTGTGATTCTTGTTCTTCATTATCATAAGCCCTAATTTTAATTATTTTTGGGTACAAATTGGCTATCATGTATCCAAGAAGTTTGATGAGTTTTAGAGACACTATGTTTAGGCCTAATCCATTGTCTATGAGGACATGTTTCACTTTATGCCACATTATGACAGCTTTGATGTACAATGGATTATTATGTATAGGGCCAAGGGATGGCTATCAACTTTGGTCAATGTTAAATTATTGGATTGGAACAAGATGTCCAACCAAAACATGGAATTGTAAGGAGATATGTCATTTATAACTTAGGATTAACTAAAGAACTTAGTCAAGATGTTCTTATGGATTGTATATATGCACAAAAAATCTAAAATGCATATTTGTGATGGTGTCTTTTGCAATTGTTCCATGATATTAAACATATTTTTTTGGACAGTAGGAAATGTCTTGTTCCTTGCCAGAATGGTTGGTTAGATGATGGGTGAAGCGGTAGATGTCTATGGACCTAGTATGGTAATATTTGACCATCAATTATGATTTCACAATCAATATTAGATACAAGACCATTATCGATAACAAATTTTGGTGGAGACGGACCAGATAGGATAAGTCTTGATTATTGGTTCACTTGTGTGTGTTCATGAGCTAATGATGAGTTATCAGTATGAGGTCCAAAATTGGGAATCCCTACTTGATGATACGCCTATATACGATCCTAGGTCAAGGAAAGATCATCAATATGGGTTGGTTGATTGGGTATGACTAGTAATGGTCTTAATTGATTGGAATTTGATCTCGAATTGATGGAAATGGTGTTAACCCAACCTCCTAAAATATAGCCTATAACCTTATTGTAGTAATGTACAATTGTCTAGTAGGTCTATTAATTGTTGGAATCATTCTATCCTTGGTTCTATCCATTGTTATGATGTTATTGGTTCTATTTTTTATTTTATTAGTTTTATTAGTTCTACCTTGGTTATTGATACTATTGTTGTTATTGTATTAGCCACTATTGTTTCTAGTTGTTATGTTGGGAAAAGGGGTTTTATAGATCCTAAGGTTTTGATTGGATGTGTAAGCTCCAAAATCCAATGTTATCTCCTTGTTTTATAACATGTTTTCAATCAAATGTTTAAATTGCACATAACGTAATAAATTATGGGTATTACCCCTATGATACTCACATAATTTATTTATGTTGTACTAGTCTGAATAGTCAATGCCCTCAAGATAGTGTTTTAGGATAGGCTAGTTAATTAGATTAACTACTATAAGCTTGAAAAAAATTAATTTAATGGGTTCTCTAAGCACACTATAAATGTGATGAGTAGGCATAGTTATCCTTGGAGGAGGGTTTTGTAAAGGTAAAGCTTGTTGCATTTATCATGCTATTCTAGGTTGTTGTGCTTAGTATATTTGCTGAAGGGGTTGTTGGTGAGGATTAATTTTTATATGTAGTGTAGGCTAAGCATATGGTGTTTACATCATTTAGATATGTTGTGACTCAATTACTTTATTTACCACAACATCCTTGTTGTGATTGAACTACTTGGGTTTATCATAATTATTGTCTTATGTCATTTATGACGCTTGTGCTTTGACTTGGTTCTATGTTAGGCCATTTTTTTGGTTCTAATTTTGGATCTCATTGGTCAAGGTAAGTTTAATGATCCCTTTGTTAATAAGGGGTATTTTGATCAACAAACATTTGTAAATGATTTCTTTTAAGGTATGTGCACACTGCAACTCCAAATGATAAGATATCTCATTATGTAAATTTTATTAAACATAATGGTTAGTTACTTGTCTAATAGATTATGGGTGATTCAACTTGAAAGGGATATCCATCACTATAAATAGATTATGAAACTTTTGTTGGTGTTTTTTTAATTGCATCAAATCCACCAATGAAATTTTGTGCTTGATATTATAAGAGAAGTGTTACATAAACTTGTTTAAAATATCATCAAAATCAGATACTAAATCCTTTGATAATTTTAGGACCTATTCAAATTCTTGTCTCAATAGGCTCCTTGGAGACAATAGTAAGAGATATATGTCATTATATTCCACTAGCTGTCATATAATAAATAATTATGTCAAATGGGCATTGGGGTCACCTTCCACTTTTATTTGTTGATCTTTGGTGGTTCATACCATGGAGGAAATGGTATTTGTAGATACTACATGTTGAAAGGGTAAGAACACATGTTTTCCAACTTGAAATATTTGGTCTACTTTCAATCTTAGATTAGGGAAATTATGTCCTTCATTTTTTACATTTCTTGGGCCGGGAAATTAGTAGGAACTTTAGATTGAAGTTGAGGCTAAGCAATCAAAAATGGATTACTTTGATCAGGGTATACTAAATGAATTTGTTGGGGAATGTTGATTTGGTTTTGGAATGGACCAATAATATTAATATGTAGATTAGGGAGTGATTATTCTAATTGAACACACTACTATGAAATATTCTAGTTGGGACTGGGTATATGGACTTGGCTTTGGGGAAATTGTGGTTGTGATGGATGAATATGTTTGTACTATGCCTATTGAGTATGAATAAAGACTTGATACTAACTAGTTATACCTTGTTGACTGAGGTGAAATTGTGAACCAAGGCCTTTTAATTAAACTTGTGGCACGTTTGGCACAAAAGGCAATTATTTCCTAATTCATACTTGTGGAACATTGGAACCTATTGGTTGTGTGAATCCCTGATAGAAAGTAGATGCATATAAGAGATTCAACATTTTTTGTCGAATAATACTCATACACTTTTAATTAGACATGATTTTTTTATCGATTGGCATGTTGGTCTACAACTGAGGAGGTATTTTCATCACTACTTAGTGACGTGGAACATTAGTTGACCCTTTTTGAGGGGGTAAGATGTTTTGTCTCTGATATGTGGGTACATTAGATAGTGTATATTATTATAAAATTTTACTCATCACCTATTGGTTTGGATTAATGTTCATCACATTTTTTTGAGGAATGGCACTTGTCATTAGTTGAGTACTTAATCCTTGAGGTTGGGTGATTAAAAAAATTAGCTGGTTACAGATTAGAGGTAATTCTTTGAAGTTGGGAAGTAGAAGTTCCCAACCCTTGAGTTTATAAACCATTCATGGTTTTGAATAAAGGCACATTTTTTATGGACTATGTGTTTATGTTTTAACACCTCTTTCATTTCGATTGGATGTTGCTTTTAAATTGTCCACTAGGTTTGGTTCACTATTCTATGTGGAAGCAAAAGACACTTATTTGATAATTGGGATATTGATCATGTTTTATACTATGGTGATTTTCATAAATTTATTTATACCCTAATTTTCTTGGTTTGTCAATTCCATGAATACTCCTATTTTAGGTGATAGCTCAATAAGACTAACACTTGACAAGGTCAATTGTGAATGTTACATTTAGGTTTAGGTTTGTTTGGTATGATGTCTACATCTTAATGAAATGATCCTCTAATAGGCCATTTCCTATGAAAAGCATGCAAGGATCCTGATACAACATTGACATAATAGTATGAGGGTTACTAGAAGAGGTATGTTCGTTATTTTGATTATAAGACATGTTATAAGGCCCTCTTACTAGACTTGGTAAGTTTTCATGGGGAAGGTCTACCAAAAACATAGCCCCTACCTATATAACTATGATTAATACTTTGTCCTTATTCTCAAGTGATGATCAAATAAGTATGGGTCATAGGCTGATGGCATTGTAACATTGTATGGTTACTGATGGAATTGTTTTACAATTATAGGTACATTAGCAAAGTATTGGGTCATCTATTCTATGTCATGCCCTGGTTATAGAGGTGTGTTGACCAAATAATGGGTCAAAGGTTTTAGATCTATTCCTTTGATTAAGTGTTGTAAGCTAGATAAAGATATATCTTACAAACAACATCATATTCATAAGGGTTTTAAACAAAGCCTTCTTGCATGGAAACATTACCATAACCAGGATTGTACATGACACCAATACATGTAGAGTGAGACATGGTCAAATAAATAGTGAATGTTTCATGGCAAATTACAATTAGAGGTAGACAAACTATGAAAATTAATGTCTAAAAAGATAAAAGGTTTGATCTAGGTATAACTTGGTCAAAACGATGGAGTTGTATCTCCAAAATGGTTTGTGATAAAATTGGTATAAAAAATATATTGTCAAATATCTCACATGAACAAGCTCAAGTGGATGAACTAAAAATAAAATTCCAAACTCTAAGGTCCAAAGTGTTTCAAATAGGTCTAAACTAGTAAAGGAAAGGTTGCTATGTCTTTTGGTAAAATGTGGCATCAAAATATAGGCACAAACAAAGGCATGTGCTAAGACTTTTTTCCAAACATGGCATCAAAATCTAGAGTTAAAACAAAAGGATGATCTAATCTAACCAACTTGAAACACTTTTACATAAACTAGGCAATTGATTCTAAACATAAACATGGTAAAATTAGCATGAAGTATAAAACAAAAGGCACTTGGGGATGAACTATTTTCTCTTAGATAATGATATAAACAAATAGTTTTCTAATTTGGGTTAATAATAAACCTACATTAAGTAAACCAAAAGAGAAATATTGGTATCTAAGCCACAATTAGATAAGGCCTAAACAAAAATCAATCAATGTTTGAATTAAAACTTGCTAAAGTTAATTAAAAACTCAACATAAGAAAAAATAGGTTTTTTAAACAAACAAGCTAGAGAAAATTGAATGGCATAATAGCACTAATCAAAGACCATGAAGCCATACATGGATTTATTTCAAATGTGAAACTTAAAAGATGATAAATCTATGAAATAATTTTAATAGCATAATGGTGTTATCAATGTCTAAAGGTCTAATCAAATGTTTGTTTCAACGAATCTAAGGCATAAAATTGAATTGATTTGGGTAGTATAACATTACTCATTTCAATCAATTGACACACACAATGTTTTGACACAAAAAATATAAAGTAAAACAAGTTGTTAAACATATGGCATAACACCTCCTCAAATAATAGACTAATGTGGAAAAACAACTTATTTTATGATGTGGTATAAACAAATAATAGTTTTAGACTCAAAGACCAAGAGATAAAGGAAAAAGACCAAATACAACTAAGTAAATCATCATATGCCCTGAAATGACAAGGTATGTCAAGTGGGGTTGACTAAAATAATAGTTTGTGAATGTCTAGATAGAACCCATGTGTGATTAACACTAGATAAACATCATATAATTTGAGTTCATACAAATTAATTTACTATGCAAGGGTATATTACTTTACATAATGATTCCATCAATAGACTACTTAGTGGAATCCCTTGATTAACCAAACCTAACATAGAACATCATTATAAAAGGAGAGTTTATCCACTCAACCCTTTGGCTCTTACAATATGTGTACCCTGGTTTATATACCCTACTATGGAGTGGGGTTGAAACATTGCCAGGAGATGAAGCCTTGGGTCAATGCTTCCCTATAGAACTCATGAAGAAGCTATAGACTCCCCTTTAAAAGCCAAGTTACGTGAAATAAATTATTAAGTGGAAAGATTTTAGAGGTTATTTTTAGATCACCCAAACCATGTGGCTTTTGGGGAGAGCCTAGAGTATATTTTTGCATGCCTTAAACTAGTCACAAATTTAAAGTGAAAGTTGTTTTTGGTCACCCAAGTTCCCTATATAGGATTGGGGGAGTGCATAAACACACTCTTCATTTTACAAAAATAAACAAACAAATAAACAGTAAATGCTTTCAAGGATTTGAAATCTAAGTGAATGTTTATTCGTAGGCACCAAATTGAAATGTTTGATTAAGTTCTTTACTTGGCCCCTTGGCTTAGATTTGAAACAAAAATTGAAAGAATTTCCACAAAATGACTTATGCAAAAAAACCTATGTTCATTTCTAATCATTAAAACTAACTATTCAAGACTTAACTATTCATTATTAGGCACCAAAATAAAATGTTCAAGAAATAGAAAATCTAGGTTCCTTTTAGGCACTAAAGTATAATTTTGAAGATTTAAAAAAAATTATTTTATCACCAAAATTAAGTGTGCAAGAATTTTATAAATTGATTAAAAATAACCAAAATGAAATGTTCCTAAGTCTAAACATAAAAATTCATGTTTTATTCCCATCTTCAACCTATAAGGGTTAGATAGTTTCCCCCTACTTTGAAGAATTTTCAATGGTGAGCATATAAAGTCTCAAAACATATCTCTTGGATTACCTATTTTAGAAACATTGATCAATATTAGTCACCTATGACCAATGCCAATTACAAGAGAACTGACGTCGGTTAATAATAATTGATATCAGTCGATAAGGATTGAATCCAATTTCTTATGAACCCAAAGACAAAACCAACAAGAGGTAAAGTTGTTAATTAGCTCAAAGTTAGATATAAACTTATCAAAACCTATAAGGTTATGATTATATTGGGAATATAAAGATCAATACAACCATGAAATAACCAAGAATAATTATAAAAAGATTCAAAATATGAGTTTTGTAAGTTGTGTTTCCCCTGTAATCTTATTGGTGATAGGCACCAAGAATTGAGTTCAATTAGTTAGAACCAATGATGATTTTATAGAGCTGATGTTGGTTATACTTGATCGATGTCTATCTCTATGTAAATTTGAGTTAGCAAAAAAATTAAAAATAAGACAAAAATAAAGATAAAACTAGAATTTTGAAGATATTCACATATTTATTTGAAAATTTATGAGTTGTATCCTAGTATCCTTGGTATGTGGTGTTTTTAGGATCCCAACATGAATTCCATTTGTGATCAAGGAATCCAAAAATTGAGGTTATATCAAGTTTTAGAATAAGTATCAAAACTTGAATAAAAACACTCTAACATATTTAACACATACTAGCCTAGATCATAAGGGCATAAAAATGAATAAAATATGTATGAAATCCTAACTAAAACACAAATAATGACAAATCCCTTATCTTACCTGAGATATCCAAGTGATTTATTCATGGCTTGCTCAACTTGTGCTCAAAGAGTCTTTGACAATAGAGTTTGGTTATCACCTTCTCTCCTTGGCACCATTGTGGCTTGTGGCTTGGTATGGCTTGATGTCTTAGCTTATGATTTTGGCATTATAACACTATTACTTTCAATATTGCTACAAAAATAACACTATAAATTTACTCTATCCAATCTCTCCAAATAAAAAGGCAAATGCCTATATTTATAGGTTTAGAAACTAACCCCAATCCAAGGTGAGTTAAGGTGTAGTTTAAACATGGAATGAGTTAAAAACTAACCTAAGTGAGATAATTAACCCTATAGAGTGAAAAGGTGTCAAAATCTTATGATTTTCAATGAATACGCATGGGTGAGATATTTTGAGATACTTGTGAAAGCTTGACAACTCACAAAAGGTAATCATGAAAACCTACGATATTCTTGATTTTTGAATTTCCTTTTTTAGAATTTCATTAATTTCTCATGGATAATTCAACTAGTCATTTAATTTGATTTAACAATTTAATTAATTTTGACTTGGATTTTTAACATTTGAAAGGTTTAATTTTATGTCCATGTGTGCACTTCCCCACGTAATAAGTCTATAGGCCAAATTACATGTTGTGATGCCATAGGATGATTAGAGATGAATCTCTGAGTGGTTATGATTGCATATGGTAGGATACCCAACATAGGGTTGTCTCAATGGGATTATGAGATTTAACAAATGATGCAAAAGCAAATTTGGGATGTTCAGTGATTATTAGGCTTAATTTACAATGGTTGGCAAGAATCGGTCTGAAGTCCATTTGAAGGACATTGGTGGCCATTTTTATATGTCTACAAGTATACCTATTGGTATGAAAAAAAATTCTAAAAGAGTAAGAGAGATAATAGAAAAAAGTGATTGAAACTAGTGCACTTTTGCACTTTTCTAAAATTTTAGGGCTAAAAACGTGATCCAAAAGTTGATTGTAATCAGGGTGTGTGTGTGTGTGTGTGTGTGTGTGTGTGTGTGTGTGTGTGTGTGTGTGTGTGTGTGTGTGTGTGTGTGTGTGTGTGTGTGTGTGTGTGAAAATTATCTTTGGCTTAGAATTGGAATTACATATTAGATAGAAGAGGAATGTCACCAATTTTGTACCTCTATTATTGATGATTATGTACCTTGATGATGATCATTTCCTATTTTGATTTATGCCATATAATGTTATGTGCTAGAGCACAATATGATGATGAATAGTATTATATCTTTGATTTGTATACTTGATTGGCATGCACTAAAATTCTTATCTTTTTCTGGCTTGATTTAATTCTAAAATATGTTATACATAAAAGAGTGTTTACAAGCTATCTAACTTAGAAAAATTATTGAAGAGTTTTACCTACATATCTCATACACTTGGAATCATATATTTGATGTAGTTTTGGCTCATTTATTTGAAATCACAATCTAAGTGAGAAATATGTCTTGACTTTCTTCTCGAATAATAATAAAAAAACAACTACATGCTCCTATTGTAACCTTGTTTTGTACAAGGTGTTGATGGCCCAAGCATTGGATTTCATGTATATGTAATCAAATATTAATGTAAGTTTTCCTTAATAATTCTATCAATAAGCATTATCATTGTGTAGTTCAATAACTAAGCGAAACCTCCTAATCTATACTTAAATTATCACTTTTAATAAAAATTTAAATATAAAACTCTTTATGAAATTTAAAATATATGTAAACCATGTATAATAATGATAATGTAAATAAAAGGCATGGGATATAAGCTAAAATCAAATCAACTCATCATATTTAAGAGGGATATAATTGATAAGATATTGATTATATCCATGATAGAATTGATAGGTTGTCAATTATAACCTAGGGGAAAAAAGATCGAAATAGATATAAACATTAACATGGAAAAAATGGAGCTTCTTATTCCAAATACATCAAATCATCCTTCAACAATGATAATTAAGGAGGTAAAAAAATAATCTAACAATATCCTTTTTCTACAATCTCTCATCCAAACTTTTAAAAGAATACAAGGGAACCGAACCATCATCAATTTATCATGTGTATGTGTCTTATTTATATAGACTCTTGTCCCATGTACTTATAATAAATAAGTAACATATACTTCACCTATCAATGCCCTAATATTTAAATGAATAAAATTAGCCCAAATTAAAAGTACACATATGTCTACCCCATAACCATACCGAACAACATGTGTACAAATAATTACACTAATACATAAATTACCCATAACACCTCTCTATGGGGTGTTCTAACTTAAGAACATGTTCCTTATCACAACGGGTACCAATATCCATTTTGTAACAATGCATAAAGGCACCAAAATAATACATTAATATTTTAAGGATCATAATATGTTGTAAATAATTTAGTTGCTTTCATAAATGAATGCACTTATGATTTTATTTCAAATTATCGATAAAATCATCATCTTGAAAATTTAAATACATTTATAATATGCCTTTTTAATTATAAGATATTTTCAGTAATTTTTATAGGCCATACGTGACCATCTAAAAGTCTGAAATTGTAGTTTAATTTTATTTTTATTTTTTTTAATTTTAGAAATTATTTATCTTTATAACTAAAATTGAACTTCAATTGAAATTCATATGATAAATTAATTTTAGTTTTTATTTTATTTTTATAGATTTTTAGAGATGCATGCGCTTGAATGTAAAAGTTATTAAAAATAACAAATCAAGTTTTATTTATTTTTAAAGTTTTGAATTTTACATATCAACTCTAATTTAAAATTGAGAGTTATTTATACATAATTTTTAATTATTTAAATCTTTTAAAATGAAATAATATTAATTATTATTTAGAATCTTGGTTTATTAGTTTTTTATTTATCTAGATAATATTCAAGTCCATTAATTATACTCATAATTCTATTATCTTGATATTATTAATTATTCTACTCATAACTATGTCCAATATTTTAAACAAATTTAACTAAGCCCAAATGTGATAGGTTGCTTAAATCTATACCATTTTTTCTTTAAATCGAACATCTTAAATATATATATATATATATATATATATATATATATAATTAGTATTTGGCACTCTCCTATATATGTGTCAAAAAATAAAAAATGGTTGTATAAATTTCCAAATATATTATATTTTTAAAAATAAATTAGAAACATAAAGAATTGAATCTTTATCATATATTTTTTAAAGTTTTATATATATATACACATAAATGTGAAGAAAAATATACACATTTAAAAATACCCCTTATGTAACTATTTATCATTGCATTATTATATTTTAAAGTATGTTTATGAAATTTTATATTATTGATCTATGTTAGGTGTTCCTCATAAATTTATTAACTTTTGATAGTCACTGCACTTTCTCCCAACACGCCCTGAATGTTCCATTCCTCTCTCCTTACACTTTTCCTACACCTAAGTTTGTATTTTGATAGTTTTATAATTAATTATATATTGGATAAAGCGTTAAGATGCTCATGGGAGTATTGGTTAAATCTGTTCTTGCTCTTGCCTATATAACCTTTGTTCTATATTTTTAGAATTTTAACTATTGGCTGTTAGTTTGGGAAACATTTGTTTTTTAATTTGAATTTAATTTGATTATAAATATATAGGCATTGTTTTTTTATTTTGGGAAAAAAGTTTAATGATTCATAAGAATTGATTAAGCACTTACAAATATTTACAGTTATTAAAATAAAAAGAAAAAAAAAATCGAAATAATTTTATTATTATATAGTTTATAAAAGTCCCAAAACAATATTTTTTTATTAAGTTTTAAAATATTACTTCCACATTTGAATACCTAAAATAATAATCATCTTTTTTTGAAGTAATTAGAATTAAAACATTAAAATATGTGTTAGGTTTTTAAACAGTAGGTCTAGGCGTAGGGGATTAGAGTTAAAATATAAAAATATGTGTTAGGTTTTTAGACAGTAGATCTAGGCATAGGGGATTAATGCCTAGAGTTAAAACACAGGTTTTTAGAAAGTAGGTCTAAGCAAATACACTCATTAAGTTAGTTTGAAGCATCTACGCTGTTTTACTAGAGGATCCAAACACTATGTATTAGATAGAGAAGAGAGGATGATCTTGGAAGACTTCTCATTTTAGTGTCAAATTTTTAGATGCTAATTCTTATTGTCACATGTCAAGGGTTATCACCATATTTGAAAAAAAAAAAACACCGTTTTTAAAGTCTAAACTTTGCACGTTATTTATTTTTCTTATTTTAAAATTAAATAATTAAATTACATTATTAAATATTTTTTATTTTTATTTTTATTTTTAATTTTTATTTTAATTTAATGAAAATTCATTTATTTATATTATAATTAATTAAACAATTTTTTAAATAAAAGAAACATGAATAAAATTTGAAAATTGTTCATATTTCAGTATATTTAATATTAATGAATTTTTTAGTTAAGTAGTTATAAGATTATTTAAATGAAATATATAGATTTTTTTTTATTTTGATGGATAAATATAAACAACCATTATTCTCATTAATTAAACTATAATCCTTTCAATAATATTTATTTTAATTTTTTAATATTTTCATAATATAAATGAATAGAAATCATTTATCAAAAGAATTAGTGAAATGAAATCGAAACCTCTGTCTAACTCGACCTAAAATTGTGTTTTTTTTTAAATCCTTTAAATGTCAACATCCCCTGAAAGTAGTTTCAAAGTTTCTAAATTATTAACAATGTAAATGTTAACTTTAAAAATAAAATTCTAAATCATCACATCACTATATCAGGGAAGCTCTAGTTCTCTTTTAAGTATAATATCTAATTTTATTTTAAAAATCCTTCAAATGTCAACATCACCTCAAAGTAGTTTCCAAGTTTCTAGATTATTGGCAATGTAAACATTAACTTTAAAAATAAAATTCTTGGTCATCACATCACTATATCGCGCGAGCTCGGGTTCTCTTTTCAGTATAGTATCTAACTTTCCCTTTGCAAATCTCAGGCCATACACAGTTCATACATTGCTTTCAGCACTTAGTTTCCATCATATTATTTTCCCGCCATTTTACGATGTGGGGAATATACATTTGACTTTTGAAAAGGAGATGATTCTTCCCGTTGACGGAATTTTAAGCTTTACAGGTAATACTTATATGCCATTTTCCACGGGAAAATTGTCTATATAAGTCCCCCTCAGTCTCTACAGATGCACTCAAAAGAGGACTCATCATGGAAAGCGCTCACGACTTCAGTGAGTCACTAAGGTGCTCCTTTTCCTCGGTTTTACATGAACCGAAATGGTGCATATTAGAGCTTCTTGCCATTTATTTCTTCATTTTATGGCAGATAAATTAGTTTAAATGTTATATTTCCTTTCTTATTTACAGATCAGATTTTTGTTTATATAGTCTTCCTTATTTATATAGATTTTTTTATAGATTAATAAATTTTGGATTTTTCAAATTTAGCTGAAGAAGATATTGATTTATATGTAATTAACTCTATAAAAACAAATGACAAATTTATATAATAAATTATGTATATATCAATAAATTAATATATTAAATAATTAATAGGTAAAATAACTTATTTGATATAAAAACATATTAAATTTTTATTAATAAAAAGAGAAACGATTTTGAACTTCTCAACCTCTAAATTCTCGTTGAAAAAATTGTAATTCCACCCGCCGAAAATGATTCACCTACCTTCAACAACAACTGCATGCTCTAACTAACCTTCACCAAAAGGAGTTGTTTTTTAATTCTTTTGTCTCGTCTGTTGAACAATCAATGAGGCGTTTGTAATCAGTTTCGCTCAAGCAATGAACAATCTTTCTCATTGTCTTCATGTTTATTTGCAGAAGGTTAACACCTTCAGGTTTGGTATCAGAGCCAGCTGAAGAAGAGCAAAGCTGTTGTTATGAACAAAACACAGTTAGTTTTGGGAGAGAGAGATTACAGCCATCACGAGAGACAGACCAGGCAGCGAGGGTGGAAAAAGATTTGGTAGATCTGTTAAGAGGAGCTTGTAGGCAAGGCGCAGCGAATAGAAAGGGTAGCAGAACTGCCAAAGCAAACAAAAGATAAAGGCGGACAAAATACAAACCGCGAAGCAGATCTAAGAGACGCTGGCACAAAAGTGTTCGCTTCGGAATCGCCCAGTTAAATTAGTGAAGCACTGCTACGCAGCCAGTTTACTGAGAAGGAGGTCGTATCAAAATTCAAATAGGTGAAGTTGTTTTTGTTTAAGGGAGATTGTAGTTGTTGCCGCCCGCAATATCCCTATTAAATATGATCTAAAAGGGGTGTTGGATAATTTTGATGAGCCGCTCCACAGGAGTTTACACTACCAGATAGTGGTATATTTGGTAAAACTACTTTGGCCAAGATTGTTTACAAGCAACTTTCGTTCTCACAGTTTGATGTATTTTCTTTTGTTCCAAGAGAGTCAATAGGAAAGTTAAAAAAAAATAAAATCAAATAAAATAAAAATAAAATCAAATCTTCCATCTACAAGCATGGCCGGCACAGAGGGAAAGAGTTGACAACATCCACCAACATTCGATGGTCGGAATTATGACGTATGGGCAAAGAAGATGAAGATGATAATGGTCACCAATGACTTGTGGGGTTGTGTGGTCACCAGATTCACAGACGTGACCAATCCAATAGCGTACAATGCATTGTCAAATTCCAAAAAGACCCTGTCGAAGGAGAATCAGCAAAAAGATGCAAAAGCCTTGAACCTGATCAAGACAACTATGACAGAAGCCATATACCCCAGAATAGCAACAATGAACTATTCAAAGGAGGCATGGGAGATCCTCCAAAATTCCTACCAAGGTACTGATTACGAATGATTGGTGAAACTCCAAATGCTTAGAAGAGCTTTTGAAACTCTTCAAATGAATGATGGTGAGTCCATTTCAGAATTTCATATTAGAATTTTTATTCTAAAAAATCAGATAAAGATTAATGGAGAAATAATAGAAGATCAAAGGATCATTGAGAAGATCCTGATGAGTTTGCCATTGAGTTTTGATCCATTGGTCATTACAATTGAAGAGGCTAAATACCATTCAATAATGACAGTGGATGAGTTGATGGTTTCACTACAAACCCATGAATAGCAACTAAACAGATCTGCTCCTTTGTCATGTCCCCTTTTTCGTGGACATTGACAGGCTTGATGATTAGCTTATTATGCGACCTTCGTAGGCTAATATGATGGATAGAGGGTCATAATGGAGCTTGGATCGACTTTGATTCACAAGATTTCTACATTTGATTTTCATTCAGGGTATTTCAGACACATTTGGCCTGAGCTCCTACTTTTTAGGGATATTTGATATGCAGCGGAGCGCCTTTATTGTGGTATGGTTATGTGCGGAATCACTCCCTGAATCACTAGCTTCGATCGGTTCGTGGATCCGACATGTATTGAGGGAGATATTAATATTTGATTGATTTAATCAAATATTAATTATTTAGCCTATTTTTAATTAGAAACCCTAATTCTAATTTAAGAAACCCTAATTAGGGCAAGCATATCTTTTGAGGGTATAAGGGTTTCTCATGGAGGCCATTATTGATTATGCTATTGAATATTGATATTGATTTTGAGAATTTCTTCTGTGAAGACTGAGCCTAGGGTTCAAGGATTCCATTTGCATTGGAGAACGTTCCCTCTTCAGTGTGTGCAATTAAGAGGCTGTGGAATATCAGCTGATCTATTGCCAAAGTGAGAGATAGCTTCATCCAGAAGTTATCACAGAATTGCAGGTTTGAGAGATAACTTCACACAGAAGTTATCACAGATATTCCAGGTATTTATTGCTTTATGTTTTGATTCAATAAATTATACAGCTAGAGATCTACTGTGCTAGAGACATATATCTTCAGATCAGGAGTTGAAAACAGGGAAGTTGTGCTTAATTTGCGGCCGTACAGAATTCGTACGGGTTCGTACAGATCAGTGCAGGAATCGACCTCGGCAGACAGAGGGTTTCAGTGACCGACATTGGTCAACTGAAGACCGACGTCGGCAGAAATCCGACCGGCAGAGACCGACGTCGGCGAGATATCGACCGACGACGGCGACTGTGTGTTGACACATAAGTGCCGAGACTTTCCAGAACTCAATTTGCACTTCCAGATTTGCAAAGCCAGGGTTTTCAAGACTGTATTTCATATTTATATGCATATTAGAGGACTGCAATTGTAATAATTTAGAAGGACAAGTGATACAATCTGTAATTTGTTATTAAGAGACTATATTATTGTGATCTTTCTGAATTTATTCAACAGCGATTATATCTTGGTTCAGATTTTTTGTGTTGCTATGTTTCCTGTTTAGAAGGGGATATTACAGTGGTATCAGAGCTTTGGTCTTTGGTATCAGAGTTTTGTGTCTTTCATATATCTCTATTGGTAGGGGATATTACAGTGGTATCAGAGCTTTGGTCTTTGGTATCAGAGTTTTGTGTCTTTCATATATCCCTATTAGAAGGGGATATTACATCCTTCTTCCCTAGATCAATCTTTCAAGGCTCAAGCCAGTTTCAAAGGCAAGGGGAGAGGAATAGAAAACATAGATAAAAGATTCAGGAGCAAAGGAAGAGGAAGAAGTTACTATCAAAGAACAAGCTCAAGCAATCAAGAAGGAGCAATCAGCTCATAGTCAGACTCCCAGTACAACAAGACAAGCAGTACTTCAAATCAAGGGTATGACCGATCAAGCCAAAAAGCAAATGTTGTTAATGAGAGAGTAAGTGAATCTGAACATCTACCAAACATGTTTATTGTATGTAACATTGCTGATCAAAGTAATGATGAGGTTTGGTTCTTGGATAACACTTGTAGTAACCACATGAGTAGTAATGAGAACTTGTTTGCCTCTATTGACAAAAGTATTCAGTCTAAGATCAAGATGGGGAATAATGAAAAAAATTTAGTTGTGGGTAGAGGGACTATCATCATTTGAACCAAGCAGTGTGAGAGAAGTGCAATCCAGGACGTCTACTATGCTCCAAAGTTAAAACACAATCTTTTGAGAATTAGATAGTTGGTCCAAAAATGGTATAGAGTCCTAATGGAAAATGGAGAGTGCACAATCTTTGACATTGGTGGAAACAAGAGAAAGATTATTATAGTTCAAATGGCAAAGAATGACATGTTTTTGTTTCAGATGCAAATTGGTCTTCCTAAGCAGATGAAGAGTATGGTGGGACTACAACAAGTAGCCTTTAGGACAGTCATCCAAGACACATCCATACTTTGGCATTTGAGGTATGGGCATTGAAGTTATTATGGATTGAGTATTTTGTCTAAGAAATTTATGGTTAAGGGACTACAAAAAATAGTAGAACCTGATAGAAAATCTTAGAGATGCATCTTTAAAAAACAACATAGGTAACCCTTTCAATCAAGGATGTCTAGGAGGACAAAATCACCATTGGAGTTGGTGCATTTTAATTTTTGTGGCCCATTGAAAACTCTCACATTTGGCAAGAATGCATACTTATTGACTTTCATAGATGACTATAATAGGATGACTTGGGTTTATTTATGAAAGAATAAATATGAAGTCTTTAAGAAATTCAAGTGCTTTAAGGCATTGGTTGAGAAGGAAAGTGGTCACTTCATCAAGGCCTTAAGAACAAATAAAGGGAGAGAGTATATGTCTAAAGATTTTTTAATTATTTATAGGAAAGAAGGCATTGAAAAGCAATTCATCACCAGGTGCACTCCACAACAAAATGGAGTTGAAGAAAATAAAAATAGAACCATCCAGGAGAGAGCTACAAGCATGTTGAAAGCCATGGGACTTTCAAAAGAGTATTGGGGTGAAGTTGTAGTAACAAAAGACTACTTCTCAAATAGAAGTCAAATAAAGGCCATATGTAATAGGATTCCACAAGAAGTCTGGACAAATAGAAAATACACTGTTGAGCATCTAAGAATTTTTGGATGAATGGCATATGCTCATGTGCTAAAGGAAAAGAGGCAAAAAATTGATGATAAAGGAGAGAAGTGCATCGTCATTGGATATAGTGAAGATTCTAAAGCATATATATTATATAACCTTATTACTAAGAAGATTTTGACCATTAGGGATGTTGAATTCATTGAGAATAAATCTTGAGATGGTACTATTGACACTACCTCAGGTATCTCAGTAACAATACTCATGGATGATGAAAAAGGTGGAAATGAAGATAATCAAGAAGAACCAATCACAGATCACCATGGTGAGCCTTTGGTAACACTTCCATCAAGTTCACAACATATACCTCAGACAAATATCTCTATCAATAGTTCATATCCAACCCTTGCTTCTCTAATGCCAAGAAAGACAAATTGTTTGAAAGAGATTTATGATAATATAAGGTATGATGATGAAAACCTAAATTTTGCTTTGTTTTCTCATAGTGATCTTGCATATTTTAAAGAAGTATTAAAAGAAGTAAAATGGTCTAAGTCCATGGATGAGGAAATAGATGTAATAGAGAGAAACAAAACATAGAATCTAGTTGAACTACCTAAGGGTAAACTGGTGATTGAAGTTTAGTGGGTCTATAAGATAAAAAGCACTGCAAGACGGAAGATTGAGAGGCATAAAGCAAGACTAGTTGTTAAAGGCTACAAACAATAGCCTGGTACAAATTATGATGAGACATATGCTCTTGTTGCAAGAATGGAAACTATGAGGGATGTCTTAGCAATAGTCACCCAACACAAGTTGTAGGTATATCAAATGGATGTGAAGTCTGCCTTCCTGAATGGAGTACTCAAAGAAGAGGTATATGTGGATTAGCCACCTAGTTATGAAGTCCCAAGACAAGAAGACAAGGTCTATAGGCTGAAAAAGCACTATATGGGCTTAAGCAAGCTCCATGGACATGGTATAATAGAATTGTTTCATATTTTACTAATAATGGATTTAGCAAAAGCAGTAGTGAGCCCATACTTTACATCAAGACAAGCCATTTTATGATTTTGATCACTATACTATATGTGGATGATCTGATCTTTACATAAAATGATGATTATTTCATTATTAATTAAAAGAAGAAATGAAAAGGGAATTTGAAATGTCAGATTAAGGTTTGTTAATGTAATTCCTTGGCATAGAATTACACCAAATGGATCGTGGCATATTTATTTCTCAATATAAATATGTCACAAAGATATTGAAATGATTCAAAATATTGAATAATAATCTTGTGCCAACACCAATAACCACAGGGCTAAAATTGAGTAAAGAAGATTGTAGCAATGAGGTGAATCCAACCTTATACAAAAGCATGGTTAGAAGTCTAATGTAATTAATATCTACTAGGCTTGATATTATGTATGTAATAAGCCTTGTTTACAAATTCATGGAGACACCTAAGGATACACACTGGCAAGCAAAAAAAAGAATCTTGAGATATGTCAATGGCACAAAGAATATTGGCATCTTCTATACTACATCAAATGAATTTGAGTTGGTTGGCTATACAAATACTGATAAGGTAGGAAGTGTAGATGATAGGAAGAGCACATCAAGATATGAGTTCCATATGGGTTTAGGTGTCATTTCATGGGCTTCCATGAAACAACCCATAGTTTCTTTATCCACAATAGAATCTGAGTATATTACACTAAATGCAACTGCATGTTAGTCTATTTGGCTCAGGAGAATCTTAGTTGACTTGAATGAGAAACAAAATTGTGGTACTATAATATATTGTAACAATTTATCCTCAATAGTATTGACAAAGAACCTACTTTTCCATGAATGGAGCAAGCATATTCAGATCCTTTATCATTTCATAAGGGAACTAGTTGAAGATAAAGAAATAAAACTATAATTGTGTATGTCAAAGGAGCAATTGGTAGACATATTAACAAAGGCGTGACACACAAAAAATTTAAATGCCTAAGACAATATTTAGGCATTAAAGATGTTGAATAAATTAGTTGTAAGCATTAAGGGGGAGAGTTGAAAAATTGTAATTCCACCGACCAAAAGTGATTCACCTACCTTCAACCACCACTACATGCTCTAACTAACCTTCACCAAATGGAGTTGTTTTTTAATTCTTTTGTCTCTTGTCTATTGAATAGTGCATTAGGACCTCTATTTATGAGGTGTTTGTAATCAGTTTCGCTCAAGTAATGAACGATCCTTCTCATTTTATTCATATTTATTTTGAGAAGGTTAACACCTTTAGGTTTGGTATCAGAGTTAGCCAAAGAAGAGAAAAGATGTTGTCATGAACAAAACACAGTTAGTGTTGGGAGAGATAGATTACAACCATTGTGGGAGAGAGACTAGGCAGCCAATGTGGAAAAAGATTTGGAGTATATGTTAAGAGGACCTTGTAGGCAAGGCACAATGAATAAAAATGGTAGCAAAAATTGCCAAAATAAATAAAATATAAAGGATGACAAAATACAAATTATGAAGGAGATCTAAATAAACAAATAAAAGTGTTCACTTCATAATCATCTAGTAAAGAAATAAATTAGTGAAGCACTATTATGCAACCAATTTAATAAGGAGGTCATATAAAAATTCAAATAGGTGAAGTTGTATTTTATTTTATTTTTCTAAAGGTCTAATATAAGAATCATTCAAGGAAGAGATATAATTTTCATCCTTTGTTTAAGAGAGATTGTAGTTATTACATCCCACAATATCTCTATTAGATCTGATCTGAAAGGGGTATTGGATGATTTTGATGAGTCGCGGCATAGGAGTTTACACTACCATATCATGGTATATTTGGTAAAACTACTTTGGCTAAGAATATTTGTAAGCAACTTTCATTCTCACAGTTTGATGTATTTTCTTTTGTTCAAGAGAGTCAATAAGAAAGTTTTTATTTTTTTTAATGAAGCTTTCATCTACAAGCATGGCCATCATAGAGGGAAAGAGTTGGCAACATCCACCAACATTCAATGGTCAGAATTATGATGTATTGGCAAAGAGGATGAAGGTGAAAATGGTCACCAATGACTTGTGGGATTGTGTGGTAATCAAATGTATAGATGTGACCGATCCAATAGCCTACAATGCATTATCAAATGCCCAAAATACCCTGTTGAAGGAGAATCAATAAAAATATGCAAAATCCTTGAACCTAATCAAGATAGATATGATAGAATACATATACCCCAAAATAGCATCAAGAAACTATTGAAAGGAGGCATGCGAAATCCTCTAATTTTCCTATCGAGGTACTGATCAGGTATTATTATTGAAACTCTAAATTCTTAGAAGAGGTTTTGAAACTCTTCAAATGAATGATGGTGAGTCCATTTCATATTTTCATAATAGAATTTTTAGTCTAACAAGTTAGATAAGGATTAATGGTGAAATAATGGAAGATCAAAGGATCATTGAGAATATCCTAAGGAGTTTGCCATTGATATTCGATCTAGTGGTCATTACAATTGAAGAGACTAAAGACCTTTTATGAATTATAGTGGATGAGTTAATGGGTTTGCTACAAACCCATGAGCAATAGCTAAATACATCTACTCCTTCCCTAGATCAAGCCTTTAAGGCTCAAGCTAGTTTCAGAGGTAGGGGGAGAGAAAGATAAAATAGAGGTAGAAACTTCAGAAGTAGTCAAAGATGAAAAATCTACTATCAAAGATTAATCTCAAGTAATGAAGAAGGAGCACACATCTCATAGTCAGACTCCCAGTACAACAAGAGGAGTAGTACCTCAAATCAAAGGTTGACCAATCAAGCCAAAAAATAAATGTTGCTAATGAGAGAGTAAGTGAATCTAAACATCTACCAAACACATTCATTATATAAATTTTTTTTGGTCAAACCAATGATGAGGTTTGGTTCTTGGATAAAACTTATAATAACCACATGACTAGTAATGAGAGTTTGTTTTCCTCTATCGATAAAAAGTATTTAGTCTGAGATCAAGATGGAGAATAATGAAAAAGTTTCAGTTGTGAAGAGAGGGACTATCATCATTTGTACCAAGCAAGGTGAGATAAGATAAATCTAGGACATCTACTATGCTCAAAAGTTAAAACATAATCATTTGAGCATTGGATAGTTGGTCTAATAAGGGAATAGAGTGCTAATGGAAAATGGAGAGTGCACAATCCTTGAGATAGGTAGAAATAAGAGAAATTTTGCTATGGTTCAAATGACAAAGAACCACATGTTTTAGCTCAAGAGACAAAATGGTCTTCCTAATTAGATGAACAGTATGATGGGACTACAACAAGTAGCCTTCAAGATAATCATCCAAGACAAATCTAGACTCTAGCATTTGATGTATGGGCATCAAAGTTATTCTAGATTAAGTCTTTTGTCTAAGAAAGATATGGTTACAAGACTACCAAGAATAGTAAAACCTGATATAAAATGTCAAAGATGCATCTTAGGAAAGCAACATAGGTAACCCTTTCAATCAGGGATGTCTATGAGGGCAAAATCACCATTGGAGTTGGTGCATTCTGATTTGTGTGGCCTAATGAAAACTCTCACATTTAGCAAGAATGCATATTTCTTGACTCTTATAGATGACTACAACATGGTGACTTGGGTTTATTTCTTAAAAAATAAATCTGAAGTCTTTGAGAAATTCAAGTGGTTTAAGGCATTAGTTTAGAAGCAAAGTGGTTATTTCATCAAGGCCTTAAGAACAAACTGAGAAGGAGAGTATATCTCTAATGAATTTTTGATTTTTTGCATGAAATAAGGCATTGAAAAATCATTCACCACCAGGTACACTCCATAGCAAAATGGAGTGGCAGTAAAGAAGAATAGAACCATCCAAGAGAGAACTACAAGCATGTTGAAAGCCAAGGGACTTTCAAAAGAGTATTGGGGTGAAGCTATTGCAACAATAGTCTACTTGTCAAATAGAAGCCTAACAAAGGTCATACATAATAGGATTCCACAAGAAACATGGATAAATAGAAAATACACTATGGAGCATCTAAGAATTTTTGGATGCATGGCATATGCTCATGTACGAAAAGAAAAGAGGCAAAAAATTGATGATAAAAGAGAGAAGTGCATCTTCATTGGATATAGTGAAGAGTCCAAAGTATATAGACTATATAACCCTATTACTAAGAATATTTTGACTAGTAGGGATGTTGAATTCATTGAGAATGAATCTTGGGATGGTACCGTTAACACTACCTCGGGTATCTCAACAATAATACCCATGGATGATGAAGAAAGTGGAAATAAAGATAATCAAGATGAAACAACCACATATTAGCATGGTGAGCCTTTTCCAACACCTCCATCAACTTCACAACATACCCCTCAGTCAAGAATCTCTAGCAGCAGTTCAGATCCAACCCTTGCTTCTCTAATGCAAGCAAACACAAGGAGTTTGAAGGAAATTTATGATAATATAAGGTATGAAGATGAAAATCTAAATTTTATTTTATTTTCTCATAGTGATCCTACATATTTTGAAAATGTAGTAAAACAAGAAAAATGGTGTAAGGCCATGAATGATGAAATAGATGTAATAGAGAGAAACAAAACTTGGGAGCTAGCTAAATTACATAAGGGTAAATAGATGATTGGAGTTAAGTGGGTTTATAAGACCAAAAAAACTACAGATGGAAAGATTGAGAGGCATAAATTAAGATTGGTTGTTAAAGGCTACAAATAATAGCCTGGTATATATTATGATGAGACATATACTCCTCTTACATGAATGGAAATAGTGAGGGTTGTCTTAGCAACAGCTGCCCAACACAAGTGGAAGGTATATCAAGTGGATGTGAAGTCTACCTTCTTGAATGGAGTACTCAATGAAGAGGTATATATGGGTTAGCCACCTGGTTATGAACTCCCAGGACAAGAAGACAAGGTCTATAGGTTGAAGAAATCACTCTATAGGCTTAAGAAAGTACCAAGGACATGGTATAGTAGAATTGATTCATATTTTACTAACAATGGCTTCAACAAAAGCATAAGTGAGCCCACACTTTACATCAAGTCAAGCCATGGTAAGATTTTGATTATTGTACTATATGTAGATGATCTGATATTTATAAGGAATGATGATTCTTTTATTGTTAAGTTCAAAGAAGAAATGAAAAGGGAATTTGAAATGATAGACTTAGGTTTGTCAAGGTACTTCCTTGGCATAGAAATCACACCAAATGGATAATGGAATATCTATTTCTCAATCTAAATATGTCGTAGAGATATTGAATAGATTTAGAATGTTGAACAACAATCTTTCACCAACACCAATAGCCACAAGTCTAAAATTGAGTAAAAAAGATTATAGCAATGAGGTGAATCCAACCTTATACAAAAGCATGGTTAGAAGTCTAATGTGCTTAATAGGTACCAGGTTTGATATTATGTATGTAGTAAGCCTTGTTTCCAAATTCATGGAGACACCTAAGGATACACACTGATAAGTAGGAAAAAGAATCTTGAGATATGTTAATGGCACAAAGAATTATGGTATCTTTTATACTATATCAAATGAGTTTGAATTTGTTGGCTATATAGATAGCGATTGGGTAGGAAGTGTAGATGATAGGAAGAACACATTAGGATATGTTTTCCACATAGGTTTAGGTGTCATTTCATGGGCTTCCAAGAAATAGCCCATAGTTTCTTTATCCACAGTAGAAGCTAAGTATATTCTAGCAAATGCAATTGCATGTCAGTCTATTTGGCTTAGAAGAATCCTAGTTGACTTGCATGAGGAACAAGAAGGTGGTACTACAATATATTTTGATAATGTATTTTCAATGGCCTTGATGAAGAACCCAATTTTCCAGAGAAGAAGTAAGCGCATTCAGATCCATTATCATTTCATAATGGAATAGGTTGAAGATAAAGACATAAAACATCAATTTTATAGGTTAAAGGAGCAATTGGAAGACATATTCACAAAGTCATTGACATAAGATAATTTTGAACACCTAAGACAAGATTTAGGCATTAAAGATGCTAAAGAAATTAGTGGTAGGAATTAAGGGGGAGTGTTGAAAAAATTGTAATTCCACTCATCGAAAGTTATTCACCTACCTTCAACCACCGCTACATGCTCTAACCAACCTTCACCAAAAGGAGTTGTTTTTTTATTATTTTGTCTCTTATATGCCGAATAATGCATTAAGACTTCTATTTATGAGGCATTTGTGATGATTTTTTCTGAAGTAATGAACAATGCTTCTCATTGCCTTCATGTTTATTTGAAGAAGCTTAACAGCTTCAAGTTTGGTATCAGAGCCATCTAAAGAAGAGTAAAGTTGTTTTTGTGAACAAAACATAGTCAGTGTTGGGAGAGAGAGATTACAACCATCACGTGAGATAGACCAGCTAGCCAGTGTGGAAAAAGATTTGGTTGATCTGTTATGAGGAGATTGTAGGCAAGGTGCAGTGAATAGAAAGGGTAGCAGAAACTACCAAAGTAAACAAAAGATAAATGAGGATAAATTACAAACCATGAAGTAGATCTAAGAGACGTTGTCACAAAAGTGTTCACTTCAGAATTGTCCAATAAGTGAATAAATTAATGAATCACTAATACGCAGCTAGTTTACTGAGAAGGAGGTCATATCAAAATTCAAATAGGTGAAGTTATTTTCATTTTATTTTTACTTTTCAAAAGGTCTATAATAGGAACCATTCAAGCAAGAGATAGAATTTTTATCCTTTGTTTAAGGGAGATTTCAATTATTGTAGCCTGTAATATCTCTTTTAAATCTGATTTGAAAGGTGTGTTGGATAATTTTGATGAGTCACTCCACAGGAGTTCACACTATCAAATCATGGTATAATTGGTAAAACTAATTGGCCAAGATTGTTTACAACTAACTTGCATTCTCATAGTTTTATATATTTCCATTTGTTCTAAGAGACTTAATAATATTTTCTTTTAAAATGAAGCTCTCATCTACAAACATGGCTAACACAGAGGGAAAGAGTTGGAAACATCCACCAACACTTGATGGTTAGAATTATGATGTATGGACAAAGAAGATGAAGATGATAATGGTCACCAACAACTTGTGCGATTGTGTGGTCATGAGATTCATATACGTGATCGATCCAGTAGCCTACAATGCATTTTCAAAAGCCCAAAAAACCACGTTGAATGAGAATCTACAAAAGGATAGAAAAGCCTTGAACCTAATCGAGATAGCTATGGTAGAATCCATATACCCCAAAATAGTAGCAATGAACTATTCAAAGGAAGCATGGGAGATCCTCCAGAATTACTATGGTATGATTAGTGAAATTCCAAAGGCTTAGAAGAGATTTTGAAATAATTCCAATGAATGATGGTGAGGCCATTTCATATTTTCATACTAGAATTTTTAGTTTAACAAATTAGATAATGATTAATGGTGAAATAATGGAAGATCAAACGATCATTGAGATGATTTTGAGGAGTTTACCATTAAGATTTGATACAGTGGTCATTGCAATTGAAGAGGCTAAATACCTTTCGAGAATGATAGCAGATGAGTTGATGGGTTTGCTACAAACCCATGAGTAGAGGCTAAAAAAATACACTCTTTATTCTATAGATTAATCTTTCAAGGCTCATGCTAGTTTTAGAGGTAGGGGAAGTGAAAGAGAAAATAGAGGTATAAGCTTTAGGAGAAGAGGAAGAAGAAGAAGTTACTATCAAAGAACAAGCTCAAACAATCAAGAAGGAGCAAGTAGCTCATAGTTAAACTCCTAGTACAATAAGAGGAGCAGTACCTCAAATCAAAGGTATGACTAATCAAGCCAAAAAGAAAATGTTGCAAATGAGAGAGCAAGTGAATATGAACATCTACCAAACATGTTCATTATATGTAATGTTGCTGATCAAAGCAATGATGATATTTGGTTCTTAGATATTGATTTTAGTAACCACATGAGTAGTAATGAGAGCTTGTTTGCCTCTATTGACAGAAGTATTTAGACTGAGATCAAGATGGGAAACAATGAAAAAGTTTCAGTTGTGGGAAAAGGGACTATCATCATTCACACCAAGCAAGGTGAGAGAAGAGCAATCTAGGACATCTACTATGATTCAAAGTTAAAACAAAATATTTTTAACATTGCACAATTGGTAAAAAAATGGTATAGAGTCCTAACGGAAAATGGAGAGTGTATAATCTTTGACACAAGTGCAATCAAGACAAAGTTTGATATGGTTCAAATGATAAAGAACCACATGTTTTTGCTTAAGGTGCAAACTAGTCTTCCTAAGCAGATGAAGAGTATGGTGGGACTACAATAAGTAGCTTTCAAGACAGTCATCCAAGACACATCCAAACTCTAGCATTTGAGGTATGGGCATTGAAGTTATTCTAGATTACGTCTTTTGTCTAAGAAAGATATGGTTAACAAACTACCAAGAATAGTAAAAATTAATATAAAATGTGAGAGATGCATCTTAGGAAAATAAAATAGGTAACCCTTTCAATCAGGGTTGTCTAAGAGGGAAAGACCACCATTGGAGTTGGTGCATTCTAATTTGTGTGGCCCAATGAAAACTATCACATTTTACAAGAATGCATATTTATTGACTTTCATAAATGACTACAACAAGATGACTTGGGTTTATTTCTTAAAGGATAAATCTGAAGTCTTTCAGAAATTCATGTGGTTAAGGCATTGGGTGAGAAACAAAGTGGTCACTCCATCAAGGCCTTAAGAATAGAGAAAGGGGGAGAGTATATCTCTAAATAATTTTTGATTTTTTGTAGGAAAGAAGGCATTGAAAAATAATTCACCACTAAGTACACTCCACAGCAAAATGGAGTGGCAAAAAAGAAGAATAGAACCACCCAAGAGAGAGCTACAAACATGTTGAAAGCTAGATTATTTTCAAAAGAGTATTGGGTTGAAGCTATAGCAACAATAGTCTACTTGTCAAATAAAAGTCCGCTAAAGGCCGTACGCAATAAGATTCCACAAGAAGCATGGAAAAATAGAAAATTCACTGTGAAGCATCTAAGAATTTTTGGATGCATGGTATATGCTCATGTGTCAAAGGAAAAGAGGTAAAAATTTGATGATAAAGGAGAAAAGGGCATCTTCATTGGATAAAGTGAAGAGTCTTAAGCATATAGACTATATAACCCTGTTACTAAGAAGATTGTGACCAATAGGGATGTTGAATTAATTAAGAATGAATATTGGGATGGCACTTTTTCCACTACCTCAGTTATCTCAGTAACAATACCTATGGATGACGAAGAAGGTGGAAATGAAAATAATCAAGATGAATAAGTCACATATTAGCATGCTGAGCCCTGTACAACACTTTCATCAAGTTCACAACATACTCCTCAGTCAAGAAACTCCAATAGAAATTCAGATCCCACCCTTGCTTCTCTAATGCCAAGAAAGACAAGGAGTTTTAAGGAGATTTATGATAATATAAGGTATAATGATGAAAATCTAAATTTTTCTTGATTTTATAATAGTGATCCTAGATATTTAGAAAAAGCAGTAAAAGAAGAAAAATGGTGTAAGGCCATGGATGAGGAAATAGATACAATAGAGAGAAACAAAATTGGGAAACTACCTGAATTACTTAAGGGTAAACAAGTGATTGGAGTTAAGTGGGTCTATAAGACTAAAAACACTACAAAAGGGAAGATTGAGAGGCATAAAGCAAGATTGGTTGTTAAAGGCTACAAACAACAACGTAATATAGATTATGATGAGACATATGCTCCTATTACAAGAATGGAAACTGTGAGGGATGTCTTAGCAACAGTCACCCAACACAAGTGGAAGGTATATCAAATAGATTTGAAATTTGCCATCCTAAAAGTAGTAATCAAAGAAGAGGTATATGTGGATTCTCCACTCAGTTATGAAGTCCCAGGACAAGAAGACAAGGTCTGTAGGTTGAAGAAAGCACTCTACACTCTTAAGCAAGCACCAAAGACGTGGTACAATAGAATTGATTCATATTTTACTAACAATGGCATCAATAAAAGTAGCAGTGAGCCCACACTTTACATCAAGGCAAGCCATGGTAAGATTTTGATTGTTGTACTATATGTATATGATATGATCTTTACAGGAAATGATGATTCTTTCATTGTTAACTTCAAAGAAGAAATGAA
>JARHVA010006829.1:520000-615000 GCA_037957365.1 Torreya grandis
GCATCCAAGGAGAAGAGGAAGCCCACTTCAAAACCATGCATCTAGACCAATCATGGCTATGGCACTTAAGGTATGGACATTTACATTTTGGAGGTTTGAATTTGTTACAAAAAAAAAATATGGTGAAGGGATTACCACCAATAGAACAGCCAGGAAGTTCATGTGATAGTTACATTCTGGCAAAATAGCATAGAGAGAGCTTTCCAATAGGAGCCTCATATAGAGCAAAGGTAATATTGGAGCTAGTCCATAGTGATTTATGTGGACCAATGCAAACTCCATCATTTGGAGGTACTACTTATTTTCTAACCTTCATTGATGACTTTAGCAGAAAGACATGGATATATTTTCTCAAATATAAGTCTGAAGCCTTTGGAAAATTTAAAGAATTCAAGGCTATGGTTGAAAAGTAGAGTGGCCTTTACATCAAGGTACTTAGATCAAATAGAGGAGGTGAATATATGTCTAATGAATTTCAAGATTTTTGTAGATATCATGGTATTAAAAGGCAACTGACTACAAGGTACACACCACAACAGCATGGTGTAGCAGAAAGAAAGAATAGAACAATCATGGAGATGGGTAGAAGCATGTTGAAGGCCAAACATTTGTCAAATGAATATTGGGCATAAGCAGTAGCATGTGCAGTATATATTCTGAATAGAAGCCCAACAAAGAGTGTTAGAGATCGAATTCCACATGAAGCTTTGAGTGGTAAGAAGCATAGTGTACATCATTTTAGAATTTTTGGTTGTATTGCATATTCTCTTATACCATCTAAATTGAGAATAAAACTTGATGATAGAGGTGAGAAATGCATTTGTATTGGCTATAGTGAAGAATCAAAGGCTTATAAGATGTATAACCCCATTTCAAAGCAAGTGATTATTAACAGAGATGTTGAATTTAAGGAAGAAGAAGCATGGGATGGTAGCACCACCACAATTGGAGCACCAATTCCACAAAATGAAGAAGAATCTGAAGAACAAAATTTGCAAGGTGATCAATCCTCTCCACAAGAAAGAACAATCACTCCAATAAGAACACCTAGGAGCTTAACACAAGGTGAATCATCTAGTCATGCATGTCACTCTACTCCAAATTCATAAGTAAGTGATGAATCAGATCCAACTCTTGCTACTTTAAGATCAAGATTTAAAGGTAAAAAAATGAGAAACTTGAATGAGATTTATAATCAAGAAGAAGAGAAGTTAGATTTGTGTTCAAATTTTTCTCTTTTCACTCATGATCCTATGTATTATGAAGAAGCAGTTAATGAGGAACATTGGATAAAAGCAATGGATGAAGAGATGAATGCCATTGAAAGAAATCAAACATGGGATCTAACTAATCTACCTGAAGGTAAGGATTACATAGGAGTCAAATGGGTTTATAAGACCAAATTTGATGTAGATGGAAATGTTGAAAAGCACAAGGCAAGGTTAGTAGCAAAAAGTTTTGCACAAGAATATGGAATTGATTATAATGAAACATTTGCTCCAATTGCTAGACTTGATACTGTTAGAATGGTTTTAGCAATATCTGCTCAAAATAATTTGAATGTATATCAAATGGATGTCAAATAACTTTCTTGAATGGTTTCTTAGATGAAGAAGTGTATGTAAAACAGCCACAAGGTTATGAAGTGCAAGGACATGAAGAAAAAGTCTACAGATTAAAGAAGGCCCTTTATGGTCTCAAGCAAGCACCAAGAGCATGGTATAGCAGGATTGATTCATACATGACAAACAATGGATTCAACAAAAGCAATAGTGAGCCTACATTGTACACAAAAATTAACAAAGAAGGTCAGATTTTGATTGTGTGTTTGTATGTTGATGATTTGATTTTGACTGGAAATTTGTCTGTAGACACATTTAAATCAGCAATGAAGAAAGAATTTGAAATGATAGATTTGGGATTAATGAAGTACTTTTTGGGCATAGAAGTTGTACAATCAGAGAAGAGAATTTTTATTTGTCAAACTAAATATGCAAAGGATGTGTTAAGGAGGTTTAAGATGCTGAATTGTAAACCAGCACCTACACCAGTTGCTACAGGGACTAAAATTAGCGAAGAAGACAAAGGGTCTAATGTTGATTCTACAACATTCAAAAGACTAATTGGTAGTTTGATGTATCTTACAGCTACAAGACCAGATATCATGTATGGGGTCAGTTTAATTTCTAGATTCATGGAGTCACCAAAAGACTCACATTGACAAGTTGGAAACAAGATATTGAGATGTGGTAGGAACAACAGAATATGAAATTTTATATTCCACAACTAATGATTTTAGTTTGATTGGTTATACTGATAGTGATTTTGCAGGTAGCATTGATGACAGGAAGAGTACTTCTAGACATGCCTTTCTTTTAGGAACATGTGTGGTCACATGGGCATCCAAAAAGCAACCTATAGTGACACTTTCATAAGCTGAAGCAGAGTATGTAGCAACCACATCAGTAGCATGTCAAGCAACTTGGATGAGGAGAGTATTGACAGATTTATTACAAGCACAAAGGAGTCAACACCAATATTTTGTGACAACAAATCAGCAATTGCATTATCAAAAATCATGTTTTTCACAAGAGGAGCAAGCACATTGATACAAGATTTCATTTTATCAGAGAGTTAGTGAACAATGGAGAAATCTATCTGGAGTTCTGCAGATCTGAAGACCAATTGGCAGATATATTCACAAAGGCATTAGCAAAGGAGACCTTTGATTATCTAAGACAAAATTTAGGCATTGTAAATGTTGAAGTAGTTAGTGGTAGAAATTAAGGGGGAGTGTTAGAAATTGAAGTCAATAGGAGATAATTTATCCACTTGATGTTTAACTACCTCCCTCACTTGTTCGCAGCTCTCATGCATGCACAGCAGTTAACAAACAGTTAGTTCAAGCAGTTAGAGAGTTAGTTTGCATGCAAAGACTATAATTAGTCTTTAGTTTGCTTTTTTAATTATTCTTGTTTTTTAAATCTATTTAAAGGACCCATGGGGCAGCTTTGTAATTAGCAAGATCAAGAAGATCAACAAGATCAAGAAAATTAATAAAATTCTTGTTTTCCAGAATTGTTGTAGCAATCTAAGTGTGCTCTGTTCTATTTTACATTTTTATTTTCTGTTATGCTCTATTTTTTACCTTCAAATTTCCTTCAAATATGATGGAAAGTGTCAAAGGCTTCACAATCCAACATTTTATACCCAAAAATTTGATAAAACCCACAAGTTAAAATCGTTGAAATACTAATATTAGTTGCAAATGAGAATCCAATTGATCTTGCACTCTTGTTGAGAAACCCATATCAAAAAGCATCTATGTATCTGATTTAATCGACGTCTGGTAGAATGGATGTCAACAATAAGGAAAAGGTGAATGCTTGATTTTCAAGAAATTTCAATCTGATAGAAATTTGAAATCCACCAATCTAGTACTCGCAATTTGATGACTATTTATTCACCCATTACATAGATCATGGTTGCCCACACACGTTGTTGTAAACACCTTCAGTTATGTTTGAACATTAAATTTGAATTTCAACTTCCATGAAAAATTAGTGATCGATAGGGAAGAAAAAACTGGTGCAAGCTATACATGATCGTGTATCTCTAATAGATGGATGGAGAACACTATTTTGGATGTTGAGCACTCATGGACCTCATCTTCTTGTGAATTGCTTGTTTTGTCAATTAATCAATTTTCATCTGATGGACAAGAACAATCTCAATTTTTGTGCGAAAAAATGCTATTGGATGCCAATATTTTATCAATTTTGAAATGAAAAAGCAGTGGCCGAGCACCAAATGGGTGGATTTGAAATTTTTAGTAGCTACAAAAAAACAAAAGGAACATCAACAATCCATTCCCATTGATAGATATTGGAAATATTAATTATACACAGCTGGGCATTTAATGCAGAATATTTTATTTATCCTATCTAAGATTTGTATCGCTCCCAAAGGAATTTGCTTTAAATGCCTTTTCCTTTTTAATGTTAACTGTGACATGTGCGAGCTGTACCTGCATATTTAAATATTATTAATTATCTCCTTTGCCTTCAGTGCAATGCAGAAAAGAGAATAGTCTAGAAAGAGATAGGAGGAGTCACTTTTAATTTTAGAGCAAAGGATACTCAGTTTGTATATACAGTTTGTGTGCAGTTATGTTTCATTAATAAATATATGCATTTAGCTGAAGCTTTTGTGTGTGCAGATTTGGTTTTCTAAACAATTGTAGTTGTTCTATTTATCTTCCTCTGAATTTTGTGGATCTTTTATTTTACTGCTCTTTTTTTCTATTGCTGCAAATTAAATCTGTTGTGTTCTAGTATAAGAGCTATAGTTCTTGCTGTTAGTTTCCTTCATTTGGTATAAGGGTTTCTTGTTGTAGTTTAGTCTTCCACATATTGGTATCAAAGCAAATAAACCTTTTCCCTCCTCCATTAATGGCCTCTACGTCTGGTGCGCCCCTATCCTGTTTGCAAACCCTTGTTTTCACATGAAAGAATTATGAGTATTGGTCTTTAACTATGAAAGCATTGTTTTGGTCTCAAGACGTATGGGAGATAGTTGAAAATGGTTATGTGGAACCAACAGACCAAGCAACATACAACACCCTTACACAAGTTGAGAAAGACACTTTGAAAGAATAGATGAAGAATGATGGGAAACTTTTATTCTACATCCATCAAGCAATGCATGAGAGCATACTCCCAAGAGTAGCAACAACAAAGCAAGCCAAAGAAGCATGAGATACACTAAAAATAGCTTACCAAGGTATGGACAAGGTAAAGACTACTAAATTACAACTCTTTAGAAGAGATTTTGAAAAATTATCAATGAGAAATTCATACTTAGTAGAATCTTTCTTTACAAATGTTGTTGGTCTAATTAGTCAAATCAAATCTCATGGAGAGGTCATAGAGGATAGGAAGATTGTTGAGAAGCTGCTAAAAAGTCTCCCTTCTAAATTTGACCCTTTGGTTGTGGCTTTGGAAGAAATCAATGACTTGAGTCAGTTTTGTATTAATGAGCTTCATGTCTCTCTCATCAATCATGAATATAGACTATATAGGTCAAACATTTCATCAAAAAATGCAATTTCATCTCAGTCATCTATAAGCCTTGGAAGAGGATAGCATAAATTCAGTCTTAGAGGTAGAGGGAGAAGTTCCCCTAAAATTGGACATAGCATTAGTCTTATAAATGTTGGTGGAAGAGGTCAAAATTAGAATTTCAGTCACCCAAGTGGCCCAAGGTTTGACAAATCACACATTCAATGTCATTAATGTAAGAAATTTGAGCATTATGCTTATGAATGCAAGAAAAAATAGTATGAATAGCACAAGTAAGGTCAAAATAGTCAAGTAGCACTGGCACAAGTATTATGATTATTGCATGCACTAGGATTGTTGAAACAATTCCTACAAACTCCCTTATTGAGTGCAATGTATTCTAGGAAAGCCCATATGACATATGGTATTTGGATTTTGGTTGTAGTAATCACATGACAAGTAATGTAGATTTGTTTTCTAGCTTGGATGAATCAGTTCAAACTGATGTCATACTTAGTAACAACAAGTTCACTATTTTGGGTAAAGGTACAATTAATATTCTAACAAAAAAGGGGGAGTAGAAAATTATGCATGATGTGTATTATGTTGTTGGTCTAAAACATAACTTAATGATTATTGGTCAGTTGGTACAAAAAGGATATAGAATGTACATGGAAAATAATGAGTGTGTGATTATGGATATGTTTTTAAGCAAACAACTAATTGCCAAAGTGTAAATGACTAGCAACAGGTTGCTTCCCTTGAGAATAAAGTTGGATATGAAAGGAAAAATAACTCAAGTTATTCATAAGATAAATAATGTACATTTTGGAGCTGCCTTTAAGGTAGAAAATACAAAATTAGAAGCTTAAATTAGTTTTGTAGATGGAATAAATTCATCTCTAGAGCAAGCCAATTCAATGTTACAGCAAGCCAATGTACATTCCAGTGCAAGCCAATTCAGCGTCGAAGAAGAAAAAGGTAGTGGTGGAGAAATTTAAATGACATTTCAGTTAGTTGTAAAGGATGAATCTTGATTGTGGCATTTCAGATTTGGGCATGTCAATTTTGGAGGGTTGAAGCTACTACATATGAAGAAGATAGTCAAAGGTATGCCATTAATTGAGAAACTGGAAAGAGTTTGTAAATGTTGTATCTTGGGAAAACAATATAGAGAGTCTTTCCTGCTTGGTGAATCAATAAGAGCAAGAGCACAAGTTGAGATTGTTCACTAAGATATTTGTGAGTAAATGCAAACACCCGCTATAGGAGGCTACACTTATTTCCTTAATTTTATTGATGACTTTACAAGGAAAACTTGGGTATACTTATTAAAACATAAGTTTGATGAATTTGCATGTTTTCAATAGTTCAAGGCACTTGCTGAGAAGCAAAGTGGAAACTACATCATGATTTTGATAACAAATAGAGGCGGTGAATATATCTCTAACAATTTTCTAATTTTTTAAAAATTACGTGGCATACACAAATAATTTATAACCCACTATACACCTCAACAAAATGGTATGGTGGAGAGAAAGAACTAAACCATTATGGAGATGGCACATAGTATGTTGGTAGCCTCACATTTACCTAATGAATATTGGCCTGAGGTAGTGACAACTATTGTTTACATCATGAATAGGTCCCCAATAAAGAGTGTGAAGAACAAAGTCCATCAAGAGGCTTGGATAGGTAAGAAACATAGTGTTTTTCAATTTAAAGTATTCAGTTGTGTTGCATATGCACATGTTTCAGATGAATTAAGGAAAAATTTAGATTATAAATGAAAAAAATGTATATTTTTTAGATATTCAGAGAACATAAAGGCATATAAGTTGTTTAATCCTATCACTAGGAAGGTTATAATCAACTGTGATGTTTAGTTTGTGGATAATGAAGCATGGGATGGAAGTGTAGAGAGGACTGTAAACATTATTCCTACTATTCCTCATGATGATAAGGTGGATGAAGTGTTTCCATCATTAAGTGAAACTGAAGCAACAACTCCTTCAACTCCCAGGACACCACCACAAGTTGTAGCTCAAGTTACACCCCCCATTTACAGCAAGGAGATCTTCAATGCTACTACCCACACCAAGAGTACAACAAACTCCAAAGGTAACCACAACAACATAGACATCAGCTGACATCCTTGGAATAACTCTAGCTAGCCCTCCAATTAGTTATACATCCTTAGATCCACCTCTAGTAAGCATGCAACTATGAAAAACAAGGAGTCTGAGTGAGTTGTATAATGTTGATACAACAAATTCTTTTTCAGTCTTTATTTTATTTCTCATATAGATGATCGATTAACATTTGAAGAAGCTCTGAGTGATGATACATGGGCACAATCCATGGATGAAGAGATTGAGTCTGAGAAGAACCAAACATGAGAGTTGGTTGAGTTACTTGAAGGAAAGGATGTAATAAGTGTAAAGTGGATTTATAGGACTAAACCAAATGCTAATGGAAAGGTGTGAAATCATAAAGCAAGGCTTGTTTCAAGGGGTTTCACACAATAACCTGGAATAGATTTCAGTGAAATATTTACTCTTGTTGCATGATTGGACATAGTTAGAACCGTATTGGCTATTATTTCCCATAGCAAGTGGCCTATGTACCAAATGGATATGAAGTCAGTATTTACAAATGGATATCTATAGGAGGAAGTGTATGTTGAAAAACCACAAGGTTATGAGATACTAGGTCATGAAAATAAAGTATATATGTTGAATAAGGCACTTTATGGATTAAAGCAAGCTCTTAGAGCTTGGTACAACCACATTGACTCCTATCTCATTCAAAATGGTTTCTAAAGAAGAGGTTGTGAGCCAACCTTGTACATCAAAGTCAATAAGCAAGGTAACATTCTAATTATTTGTTTATATATATATATATATATATATATATATATATATATATATATATATATTATATATATATATATATATATATATATATATATATATATATATATATATATTACTAGTGATCTTAGCATATTTGCTTTCAAAAGAATAATGAGTGAATTTGAAATGACTGATTTGGGACTTATAAGATATTTTTGGGGAATTAAGGTCCATCAATCCAATAATGATATATTTCCTAATCTAAATATGCAAATGAAATCTTCAAGAGATTCAATATGATAAACTGCAAGGTAGACGTAACACTAGTCATGATGGGATTGAAGCTAAGAAAAGAGGATGATGGACCATGTGTGGATCTTACATTATTCAAGAGACCTGTTGGAAGCTTTGTGTATTTGATGGCCATAAGGCCTGAGAACATGTATAGTGGAAGCCTAATTTAAAGGTTTATATATCTTCTAAAAGCCTCTCATTGGCCAATCGATAAGATAATGCTGAGGTATGTGAGAAGTACAAAGAATTTTGGCATATTGTATTTCATTTCAGATGACTCTAGTCTTTTTGGCTACATTGATAGTGATTATGGTGGTATCATATATGATTAAAAAACACTTTTGGGTATGATTTTCAATATGGTATAGGTGTTGTGTCATGGGATTCAATGAAACAACCCATTATGACTCTTTTTTCAGCTGAAGCTAAGTATCTGGCAGCCACTAGTGCATCTCATCAAGTTTTTTAGATGTGAAAAATGTTGAAAGAATTAATTTAAGATTAAAAAAATAAACAACTAAAATATTTTTTGACTATAGTTTACCCATTGCATTGTTCAAAGACCTTGTTTTTTATAAAAGAACTAAAAATATTGATACTAGGTACCATTTTATTAGAGAGCTTGTAAACAACAAAGAAATTTGTCTAGATTTTCTTAGGTCTGAAGATCAATTTGATGCAAAATTTACAAAATCATTCATAAAAGAGATATTTCGATATGTATGAAGTTTTTAAGGAGTTTTTGATCATGCAATTATATATATATTTGAAGATATATGCTCCAAAGTTGTGCTCCAAAGATGTGATCTGAATATGGATGCTCTGAATATGTGCTCTGAAGAGTTGCTCTGAAGATGTGTTTCAAAGATGGATGCTCCAAAAATATGCTCCGAAGATGATGCTCCTAAGATATGATCCAAAGATGATACTCTAAAGATATGTTGCAATAGCTCTGGAGTATTTTGATGTAAATTTTTGTTGATCCCCAACAATTAAAATTAAGGGGGATTATTAAAAATATTAATTATGCATAGCTAAGCATTTAATGTAATGTATAAAAGACCAACCTTATGGAGGCCATAATATTTGAATTTTAGCTCTATTTGAGCTCTTCCATGTTCTAAAATGACCATATCAAAAGTTTGTTGCTATCTTAGGTAGATTTACATGCCTAACAATGTTCTCAATATTTTTTGAAGGCCATACGTGATCATCTGAAGGGTCCAAAATTATGATTTAATTATTTTTTTAATTTTTTATATTTTTAAAAAAATTATATATTTAGGACCAAATGTTAAATTCAGTTGAATTTATTTTCATAGTCTAATTATAGTGTTTATGATATTTCAAAATATTTTTAGAGCTACGCGCACTTGTATGCAAACTTACTATAAATAACAGCTCCTAAACTAGTCATTTTTTAGGTGTTACTTTTTTCAAACTTTGTATGTAAACTCTAATTTTAAAGTTTAGGATTTTTTAAGCATGGTTTGGGTTTGTAATTATTTCAAGTCATTCAATATGAATCAATTTTGAGTTATTATTTCAAGATCTTGGTCTATTGGTAATTTATTTGTCTTGATAATTTTTGGTTTTATTATCTAGTATTAGAACAAGTTCAAATGTTAGAGGAGTAAATAATGACAAGAGGATGAGGAGGTATTTTGTGGATGAATGATAATATACAAGAGCTATAGAGGCAAGTTCAACAATTAATAGAGGTTATCACCAATAAGTAGAGAAGACAAGGTGGTGATGAGGGAGACACAAATCATGATGAAAAAGTTTAACAAGAAGAAGAACAACAAAAGATGCCACCATGAATGGAAGTGATGGTGGTTTGGGATTTATAAGGAAGGAATGAAAGAATCAAAGTTGATGTTCTATATTATGAAGGTAGTTTAAAATCAGAGGAGTTGATAGATTGGATGAATAACATGGAGAAATTCTTTGAATGAAAGATTATGAGAGAAGACAAGGTAAAGTTTGCATGCACAAAATTGAAAGGTCATGTAATGATTTGGTGGGATCACCTATAGAAAGAGAGATAGAAGAAAGTTGTAAAGAAGATTAATTCATTGAAACATATGGAAAAGAATCTAAGGGAAAAATTTCTTTCTATAGATTATGCACAAACCCTATACACAATATTCTAGAATTTGAAGGAAAAATGTCGCAGTATACAAGAGTATACAAATTAATTTTATAAAATATTCATACAATTGAATCATGATAAAAGAAAAGAGTAGATTGTTTCAAGGTATGTAAATGATTTGAAATTTTCTATTCAAGATGAATTAAGCATGCATAGAATACTTTTCATGGAGGAGGATTATCAATTACCTTTGAAAGAAGAAGAAAAACAAAATAGATATAATTTTATAAAAATGTCTCTTGATAGAAGAAGAGGCAAATCCCCTCCAATAAAGGGATGAAGTGGGTTTAATACCACTGGAGGTGTACTTAATGTCAATAAAGGTGATTCATCATGTGGTATAGAAAGACATGATGATAATAGGCAAGGGTTTCAATACTAACAAAAAGGAAGATGATTTCAAAGAGGATGAGGTTATGGTGGTGATAGAGGATATTTTTTGAATCAACACAAATTTTATATCTATTATAGATGTGGAGAAGAAGGGTATAGAGCATTTAAGTTTCCACACTATCAAGATCAATAAAGGAAGAAAGAAGATTATCCAAGAGTGAATCTAGTTGAGGCTAAGATAGAAGATCAAAATATGAAAGTTGCACCAATAAATGTTGGAGTGAATCTCATGATGATAAGAACCATGATTGCTCCAAGGAAGGAATAAGTGTCGAATAAATAAGGTGGTGATGTATGGTTACGATCAAATATTTTTTAAACGAGATTTACTTCAAGTGGAAATATCTGCAAAGTAATTATAGATGGCGGTAGTTGTAAAAATATGATTTATAAAGAAATGATAGAGAAAATAAATATGTAATATGAAAATAATCTTAATCTTTATCAGATTTCATGGTTTAAGAAATAGAATGAGGTTACACTAGATAAAAGGTGCTTAATCAAGTTTTCAATAGAAAAATTTATAATGATGAAATATGGTGTGATATTATTTTGATGGATGTATGTCATGTGTTACTGAGAAGACTATACTAGTTAGATAAAGAAGTAATTCATGATGGAAAAAAGAACACACACTTTGTAGAAAGGTGGTATAAAAACAGTTTTGTTACCTCTTAAGGAGGAAGAGAAGACAAAAATCATGCTCTCTACTAAAGAATTTATCCAAGATATGAAGGTAGTAGTTTATTCTTATGCATTAGTAGGAAAAAATGAGAAAATCAAAATTGTGATAATATCAACAAAATTAGCAAGATTTTTGAAAGAATATGAAGATGTTATGTCTGATGAGTTATTATATGATTTATCATAGAAAATATATTCATCATCACATTGATTTGATTTCAAGATTAGCTCTAGCCAATCAAGAAACATATAGGATGAGTCTAACCTAACATGAAAAATTAAATAAATATTTATAAGTAAGAAGGTGATAAGGGAGAGTATGAGTCTATGTGCAACACCAGTGTTGCTAAATCTAAATAAAGAGAGAATGTGTGTGGATAGTTTAAAATTAACAAAATTACAATAAAGTATAGGTTTCCTATACCTCATTTAGATGATATGATGGATGTTCTTGTAATAGAAAAATATTTTACTAAGATTGATTTAAGGGTGGTTATTATTAGATTCAAATTTGTGAAGGAGATGAGTGGAAACTATTTTCAAGACTAGGGATGGTTTATATGAGTAGATGGTGATGCCATTCAGATTATCTGACACACCTAGCACATTTATGACAGTGATGAATATAGTGATACATGAATATATTGGTAAGTTTATGGTTGTTTATTTTGATGATATTTTGATATTCGATAAGACTAAATAAGAAAACTTACAATATTTAAGAATTGTAATGGATTTATTAAGAAATGAGAAGTTGTACGCAAATTTGAAGAAGTGTAGGTTTATGTAGAATAGTTTGGTGTTTTTGAGATTTGTAGTTTCAATAGATGGTGTGAAAATGGATGAAGAAAAGATAAAATAAATTGTTGAGTGGCCTATTCTAAGAAGCATTATAGAGGTAAGAAGTTTCCATAGCTCAGCATCTTTTTATATAAAATTTATTAAAAAATTTAGTAGTATTGTGGCACCAATAACAGAGTGTATGAGAGGGAAGGAATTTGCATGGACTAAAGTGTTTTGAATTTTTTAATAAGAAGATTATAGAATGACAAATTTTAGCATTAAATTTTTTTAGCAAAGTGTTTGAGGTTGATTGTGATGCTTCATTTTGTGATAATTGGTGTTGTGTTAAGTTAAGAGGGAAAGCCAATAGTGTATTTCATTGATAAATTAATTGAGGTAGTAACAAACTATTCTACTTATGATGTTGAACTTTATGTTATTGTACAAGCATTAAGACATTAGAGGAATTAATTTGGTGCCTAAGGAGTTTATCTTATTTATAGATCATGAGGCTTTTAAGTATGTGAATACACAAAAGAAGTTGAATAGTAGGCATGCAAAGTGGGTGTCTTTTTTGAAGGGTAATCTTTTATGTTGAAAAATAAATCATGAAAACAAAATTAGGCAACTGATGTATTGAGCAAGAGAGTAGCATTATTAACTACTATGGTGATTGAAGTAGTTGGATTTAAAGTTATCAAATAATTATATTATATTGATCCATATTTTGGCAAGATTTTGAATAGTACATGAATCCACTAACAAGTGGGATAGATATTATTCATGATGAGTATCTTACACAAGAAGGTTATCTCTTCAAAGAGAAACAATTATGCATTCTATTTGGGTCTTTACGAGACAATATAATAATATAATTGCACATTGGTGGTTTGATTGGACATTTTGGTAAGACAAAGACAATAGCTTTGGTAGAAAAAAGTATTTTTGGCCAAAAATGAAGAGAGATGTGACAAGATATGTTTCAAGGTGTAGAATATGTTAGGTGGCTAAAGGACATACATAAAATACTATACTATACATGCCATTACTAGTTCCAAGAGGACCTTGGATAGATTTGAGTGTAGATTTTGTGTTGGGATTACAAAACTCACAAAAAAGTAATGACTCAATTTTTTTTGTTGTAGATAGATTTTCTAAGATGGTTCATTTCATTACATGTAAGAAAATTAATGATGCCACTAGAGTTGTAGAATTATTTTTTAAGGATCTTGTGACATGAATTTTTAATTCATTTTCATAAGAATTTGTAAAATATGGGTACTAAGCTACAATTCAGTAGTGCATATCATCCAAAAATAGATGGATAAAAGGAAGTTGTGAATAGGATCTTGAGAAATTTATCGAGACGTATAGGGGAGAGAAGCACAAGTAATGGGACTTGGATTTACTGCAAGCTAAGTTTATAAATAATAGTTTAGTAAATATATCAACAATAAAATCACTATTTTAGATTATTTATGGGAGAAATCCTATTGGTGTTTTAGATTTGGTACTATTACTGATTGCAAATCGAATTAGTGATGATACAGAAGTGTTTGTAGAGTGTATATGATAGTTACAAGAAGGATTAAAAATAAAGTTGTAAAAAAGTAATGACAAATATAAAAAAATGGTAGATGTTAGACAAATATCTAAGGTATTTGAAGAAGGGGAGTTGGTAATTTACTTGAGAAAAAACAAAATTCTAAACGGCACATACAACAAGTTGAAGTACTAAAAAATTAGACCATATAGATTTATGAAGAAAATCAATGATAATGCATATGAGATGAGTTTTTCATAAAATTTTGATATATATCTAGTATTTAATGTTTCATATTTATATGATTTTCATAGATAAGATGATGAAAGTGACAAAGATGAAGAGGTAAATTGGGAGTAGTAGGTTCTAAAGAAGAAGAAAGAAAAAATAGTTAATGTTTTGGATATGAAGATAGTAAGCACAAGGCAAGAGAATTATAATAGGTATTTGGTATAATGGAAATGATTACAACAAGAAGACAATAATTGGATATAGAATGGGAGCTAAAGATGATTGACGAGGAAAAATGGTAATAATACAATCAGGGTAACTTGCAGGAGCTGACTTATTTTCAACCAGTAGCGAATGATGTAAAAAAAATAGGCCAACCTTTTAGAGGCCATAAATTTTGACATATAGATCTGTTTGAGCTCTTTCATGAGCCAAAATGAAAGTATCAAAAATATTGTTGCTTCCTAGGTAGTTCTACCTACCTAGCAATGTTTTTGACATTTTTTGAAGGTCATACATGATCATTTAAGGGTCTGAAATTGTGATTTAATTATTTTCTAGGTTTTTTAATTTTTAGAAATTATATTTTTTTAGGACTAGATGTGTAAATTTAGTAGAATTTAATCCCATAGTCAAATTATATTTTTTAGGATGTCAAGATATTTTTAGAGCTACACACACTTGTGTACAAACTTACTATAAATAGTAGCTCTTAAAAATAAGCATTTTTTTAGATTTTGGTTTTTTTCAAATTTTGCATGTAAACTCTAATTTTTGAGTTTAGGATTATTTAATTATGGTTTGCATTTGTAATTATTTCAAGTCATTCAATATGAATCAATTCTAAGCTATTTTTTCAAAATCTTGGCCTATTGGTAATTATATTTTTCTAGATAGTTTTCGGTTTCATTATAATGCAAAATATTTTATTTGTCCTGTCTAAGATTTGTATCACTATCGAAGGATTTTTATTTAAATCTTTTCTTTGTTGATGTTAACTATGAAATGTGCAAGCTATAGCTATACATTTAAATATTATTAATTATTTCCTTTGCCTTGAGCCTAACATGCGAAAGAGAATAGTCTAGAAATAGATAGGAGTCATTTTTTGTTTTAAAGCATACAACAAAAGAAAGGGGTAGAGCATAAGTACAAAATACAAGAATTTTCTCACTAGAGGATATATAGTTTGTATATATGGTTTATGTGCAGCTGAAGTTGTTGTATTTTTTGTTAATGAATATATGCATTTAGCCAAATCTTTTGTGTGTGTGGATTTAGTTTTCTAAACAACTGTAGTTTTCCTATTTATATTCCTTTGAATTTTCTAGATTTTTTGTTTTATTTCTCTATTTTTTATATTCTACAAATTAAATCTATTGTGTTTTAATATAAGAGCTCTAGCTCTTGATGTTAGTTAGTTCACTTCATCTGGTATAAGGGTTGCATATTGTAGTTTATTCTTCCACAATAGAGATATTATTTGCACAAGTGGATTCAACATACAATACTAATTTTTTCCTTTTTTTTGATCCCATCAACATGCACCAAATATTTTTCATGCTTACAATTTGATAATAGATTAATCAAAAGTGTCTATATACCATAATTTTGATAAAGATAATGAATTAATTCCATGAATGTCAACATTAAGAGAGGTTTAGGGTTGCTCTAAAAAGTGGGTGAGTACCATCAAGATAAAAAATCTGACTTTACAACAATTACTAGAAAGTGTAAATTAGCTAATCCAATGCTTATTAATAGTTTTCATCTGTGTTCCAGCCAAATATTGTCCATTCATTACCAATTTTTCATGAATCAATTGGATTGTACACATCCACACACTTGTCAAAAAACATTATTAAGATTTTCATTTGGTTAATAGAGTCAGTGTATAATGAAAAATTAATTTAGTGTTTTTAAAGAATATTTAGAAGCATTTTATAATAGTGTTTATATTGGTGGTGCCCTGCAATGTAATGAGATTGTTCACTTTTAATTTGAATTTTAAAATTGATCTCTAATTAAATGTCACTTGACTAACATTATTATATTATATTATATTATATTTATATTTATTAGAAATATAATTTTTGAGCAAACATTATTACAATTAAGAGAATAAAATAAATATATTTTTAATTTAAACCCATTCATCACACATTAATTTTATCTTCTTTAACATGTTAACATTATAAATTTATAAGGTTAAACCATTATGATTATCCATAATATTAAATTTCATTATTATTTTCTCCATGTAGCACAAGTTTAGCCAAGAAATTTATTTCTTAGTTTGTGTAGTAATGTCCATAATATTAATTTTTATTTATATTTTCTCCTTGTAGCACCGAGTTTAATCACGAAATTTATTTTTTATTTTGTTCAGTAATATCCATAATATTAAATTTCATTATTGTTTGCTTCTTGTAGTACCAAGTCTAGCCAAGAATTTTTTTTTTTTCGTTTGTGCATTAAAATTAGTTGTTTTCATTTTCAATGTTAGTATGTGTTTGCAAGGAATCACTTCTACTTCCATCTAAGACTCCAAATTATATTTTAAGTGGTGTTTTATCCAATGTATTTAAATCTATTAATTGTTACTTTTAAAAATTAGGTTCATTTTTATGCTAAATTTTTATTTTTTTAATGGATTTACAATTGTTTTGTTATTTTTTTATTAGGTGGACTTCCAGCTTTAGCCTAAGACAAAAAAAATATTTTCAAGAGATGCCAAATACACAATAGCAACTGCATGTTTTTATTGAAAATTTAATTATCTATAACATAAACAAAAATAGAGTTACCCTTATGTTTTTAAACTAATTATGATTATGGTATGAGTTATGAATTTATGTACAATTAGTTGTATTAAATTACAATCAAAATATGTTGTATATGGAATATAACATTTTGAGCAAATTGAACTATTAGAGCATATGTATTTATTTTAATATTGCTATCTTTTACTATGATTTATATGAAAAACGTTGAATAACAAAACTATTTAGATACATTGGAACTAGACATACCATATAATAAAATTTTAAAGCTTAGAAGTTCGCTAAGTTAAATTTATCATAGACAAATTTTGAATGAATGCAGTTTTCTAAAGTGACTCCAAATTCTCTTGACTATTGATATAAATGATAGATACATGGTTATCATATGGAACTATATGAATGAGAGAAAATGTACGTAACAAAAAGAATATAAAAAAGAAAAAGCAATTTAATTAAAGAATTAATAATTTAAATACTATATCAGTTAATCTTGTTATTGTTTCATATATTTATATTTTATTTTAAATTAATAATTAATTAGGATATATATCTTACATAAATCTATTTTTAGGAAACGAAGAGATATGACTCTTAATGAATTTCATTTCATTTCTTCCACAACTATAAAATCATATTAACACCTTGAGAATGATATATCTTGATAGTTTTACATAAATTTATTTCAAATACATATACATACATATACAAAATGCATCCTTTTCATGTAATTGGATGTACACAGGATCCATTTAGAGCTTCCCTTTATTTAATCACAGATATGTGAAGCCACCAAGGTGAAACATAGAATCATCCTTAAGTGTTCTTTGTAGATAGAAGATCTGATACAAAGAAAGGATATTTTATTTAGAGAGAGAGAGTATGGAAATCAATAAAAAGTGTTTTTTGTTTATGTATGGTCTACTTTAAAAATGAATGGCAACCTTAGTGATACACCTTATTGATCTCATCTCTTAAACTAGTTAAAATGCGCTTTTTCTTCTTATTTGTTCCCAGTTGTACACCTCTTGCATTCAACCTTACAATTTTGAAAAGAAATATGATGCAAGGGCATCCTATAAGTTGTGACATAGGTTAGAGGTATTGAGAAGTCGTAAGGTGGAGTCTAGGTAGTCCCAAGATGCATATAATTTTAATTCTGACTTTTCTCACCAGAAACTTCTTTTTGAAAATTTGAATTGGCCAATCCTTTTTAAGGATTATTATATTCTTATGAAGATGGTACGGTGTCACAAAAACTTTTCTAAGGTATTTAGACACTATAAAAAGTTCATAAAATGTTCATGAGTCTAAGATCATGGCTCCATATAAGTCATCTTGTGAAAAATCAAGAATATTGCAATGTAACCAAAAAGATGTCTCCAAGGGAAAGATTTAGGAATCAGTTAAGCAATTTTTTAGATAATGTAGAAGTCAGTTTTATTTTTTTCTTAACCTATTATTTAATTTGAGGTAGAGGGATTATGGTATTGACAAGTTTTTATGAATGGAGTTTGGATATTTTTGTAACCTCTATTGAATGAATTAACACAAACGTCTATTTTGAAGAAATGGTTTTTATTACTGACTGTATATGTTTGTTTATGAAATAATGAGATTGGTAATTATTTAAAAGTGAGATTAAATGCCATGTCATGTTTGTTTGAAGAGATACATTGAAGTAATACAATAGAGCAAGGTCCCTGCCAAAGAAATGGGATACAAACCTTGTTTTAGTGTGATTTTCTCTATTTGCAGATTGTGTATATCCAGACTAAGGAATAAAATGGATTGAAAAAAGAATTCTAAGAATTTCCATATAATTTTTTTTCTTGGTTGAAACCATAAATTTAAAGAGTTTTTAAGAGACTTTAGGTTCTCATACTTTGCAAAGGAACAAACCTTGCTGAAGGGCTTGAGAAATAAAGCCCTATTTGTTATTCAATGTCCTTGTTTCTGATTGTGTTTATCTAGATTATCAAGCAAATTCATTGCTAGATTATATCACATGTTTTTAAAAGGAGATTTAGTTTTTTTTGAGTTTTAAAAATACACATAAATAAAAAGACTCTTTATGCACAGGCATTTATAAGCCAAACCCATATTTCTTGTACTAGTTGTTGCAAGATTAGACTATGTGCATTCTGTTGAAGGAAATGATATTTAATTTGATCATTAAGTGATTTGGGGCATCCAGGTAAGTCTTTTGAATGTGTTTTAATGTTTCTTAACTCTTTATTGGTAAATTATTGGGAGTCATTCATTCTCACAAAAATATAGCCCTGTAGAGTGTCAAATTTTGGGCACAATCAAGTGTATCTTGAAGTGGAAAGGTATAATAGTGGATAAATAAGTGGAAACCAATTATGGAATAAGTTGAATGAGGTCAATACAAACTTTAATAAGCCTTAATATTTATTTGAAACCTTTTAAAACATTCTTTATTGAATTTTGACAGCTCTCAAGTTGTGACGTAGGTTTCAAAACCCTAAACTAGGGTTTCAAATATATCTCATTTAATAACCATCCACAATTCACAAATATTTGTAGTCATATCAATATTAATATTATATAACAAAATAATATGATTTCAAGTGTGTATAGGGTCATTTTTACATATGTTTTTGAATTGAGTTGTGTCTAAGCTTGAGGAGGTCTAATTGGAGAAGGTTAATAGCTAGAAGGTGGGTCTATAAGTGAAGTTAGACCTTGAAAATTAGTACGTAGGTGAAAATCCATAGAGGGTAGTTATAAATATGTTTTGGTTTCTTCCAATTCCTTGTACTTTCTCTATACAACAAATAAAATATGAAAAATAAGGCTATAAGGACTATGTGTAATGTATGCAAAGTTGTGTAGGTGGGTGAATTATCAACTAAAGAGTCTTGTACTTGAGAGAAGAGTTATCAAAGGTCATTAAAATTTTGGATAAGGTGTAAGACCATTGAATATAGATAGTGATAGTGAAACTACTGAGTGACCATGAAGTTAAGAAATCAAATTCAATTGTGTGTGTGTGTGTGTGTGTGTGTGTGTGTGTGTGTGTGTGTGTGTGTGTGTGTGTGTGTGTGTGTGTGTGTGTGTGTGTGTGTGTGTGTGTGTGTGTGTGTGTGTTGGAATAAAGCATAGAGTGAGAGTTTTGGTGTATAATCTACATAATTTTAGAACAATTCCAGGAAAGGTTCTTAATGGATTTTAAAAAGGATCAACATAATTTGTTTTAAGGTGTAGTGCAAGATAGATAACCAAGAATAGTGTTCCATGGAGAGAAATAGAATAAATTAAGATTTGGTCAATAATATGGTAGACCAAGTGGCATAGTTGATTTCCCCATTGCTCATATAGATGGATGATATTGAGGATGCTCTTAGAGAGAGAGTAAAATGAGTATTAATAGAGAGAGAAGAGGGAGATGATAGTCAAAAAAGTCAAGTAACATCCTTGCAACCAATGATAAATGAGAGATTAAATGAAGAGGTGGTTCATAAAAGATCACAAATACTTGTAGCAGCAGTTCAAAAAGATGGCATGAGAGTAAAACACCATGCATGGTAAGTCAGATCATTTTCAGGTGGAAGATTAAGAAGAGATGAAGGTAATGTGAGAAGTGGACTGAGACAAAGGTTTTAAGGATAATGTTGGTAATACCATAGAGAGGGACATAGGGTAATAGAGTGTCCATTGAATATTTGTAGGAGTATGCAGCAACATAGTATAAGAGAAGTGAATGAGGAAAGAAGATAAGAAATAAATGAGTCATTACTCATGAGGAGAACATTTTTTGCAATAGAAGAAGCAAGTCAAAGAACCGGCATAAAGAAGAAGCTTATTCAAAAGCAAACACAAAGCAAAAGGTAAGGTTTGTAATTTAATGATTGATGGAGGAAGCACTAAGAAAATTATGTCTTTAGAGATAGTGCAAAAATTGGGTTTGAAGAGGATGACACATCCACAACCATACAAGGTTGCATGGGTTCAAAAAGGACATCAAATACTAGTAAGTGAGCAAATTTGGATTGAATTATATATAAGAGGATATAGAGATAAAGTATTGTGTGATATTATGCCAATATATATTTATCATTTATTGTTAGGAAGACCATGGCAATTTTATAGTCAATCTAATTATGATGGTCAAGCTAAAACATACACCATCAAGAAACATGGAGAGATACACATTTGTGTGCCATTGAAGGGTGAATAAGAACAAAAAGATGAGAGGATCATGATGATGGAAACAAAACAATATTGGAGTTAATATATGAAAAGTTTGGATTTGGTAAACGAACCAAGGGGAGAAGAAAAGGTAAGTTGTCTTGAGATTGTTAGTATAAAGAGTTGTGAGTCCAAAAATATGGAAAGAAGAGAGGATGAACAAGAATGCAAGGTGACAACAGAGGTCATCAAGAGGAAGCAAGAGAGTATACATCAAAGAGAATAAGACATAACACCTATGAGATTGCTCAAGAAATAAGATAGCCAAAATAAGAAGGGCAATTAAACCTATGAAAGAGATGACAAAAGAATATTTATAGACATTTCAGATGAGATGGATAAGAAGTGGCTTGGGATTGACACCAAGAAAGATAAGATGTTGGAAATTGAAGTGTATAATAAAGAAGCACAAGAAAGAGACATGAATGCTCTAATTTTTATTTCTAATATGTTATTTTATGATGAAAGTCTGTGTAAGAATCAAACATCCATTAACCAAGGTTTTAGAACAAGTTAAGGAAAAATATAAGATATAGATGAATCAATAGCCTAAGATGAATTTGGCAGCCAAATAAAAAATGGTAGAAAAAATCAAATGTTCGAGAGAGAGTTTTGAATAAGAAAAGAATGTCAAGGAGTTGGAAAATATGTAGTAAGCCCATGAGGAATAATTAAGTGATTCACAAGACAATCCTATAAGAGTGAAAAATATATATCTTATCTTTTTCCACCTCTATAATAGTCATAATGGTGATAAACAACATCAAACCAATAATCTATACAAGTATGTGGCATGCAAGGATCAAGAAGATATTATACAAAGTGTGAAATGGATAGAACAAGAAGCATTGATCAAAGAAGAAGATTTCATAATTTTAGTAGGATTTGATTATGGAAATAATGATAAGGTTGATCAATTTGAAAAATTATAATAATGGTCTACACCTTCAAGGCAGGCAGAAGATAACAGTAGATATGTTTTTCTTAATAATTTTGTCTTATGTGCAAGTATACTATTAAGGAAGATGAACCAAATAAGGCCTAATTATGGGGCCCAATAAATTTTTCACCTATATGAGAGGAAAGTATAATAATATACCTTCTATAAATATATTCATTGTAGTCAAACATGATCATACACCACGTACATCAACTAATACCTATGGCAGCTATTTCTTTTCAACTTGGTAGTATGATGTAGAGGCATCCTATAAGGACCCAGAAGTTGTTTAATTTTTATCTTTAGATGGTCTATTATGTGTCTAATATGTGTTATAGGTCTTTATTATCATCAAATGGAGTCTATGCAGTCCCAATATGCATAGAATTTGAATTCTGGCCTTTCTCGCCAAAAACCTCTTTTTGAAAATTTGAATTTGCAAACCCTTTATAAGGATTCTTATATGCTTTTAAAGGTGGTAATGTGTCAGAAAAATATTTTTAAGGGTTTTATAAAGTATCTAAGGTTCATAAAATGTGTATAAGTCTAAGGCCATCATTCCATATAGGTCATCTTGTGCAAAATCAAGAATAATGCAATGTAACCAAAAAGATGTCCCTAAGGGAAAGATTTAAGAATCAGTTATTCATATTTTTACATGAGGTAGAAGTAATTTTTTTTAAAACTTTTATTTTATTCAAGGTAGAGGGATGAAGGTATTGACAAGTTTTTTATGAAGGGATTTTGGATACTTTGTAACCTCTATTCAATGAATTAACACAGAACTCTATTTTGAAGAAAAGGCTTTTGTTAGTAACTGTATATGTTTGTTGATGAAAGAATGAGATTGGAAATTGTTTCAAAGTGTATTTGAATGAAAATACATGTTTTTTTTTGAATAAATTAAATAAAACAATGTCCTTGTCAAAGAAGTGGGATAAAAACCCTATTTTGGCATGATTTTCTCTGTTTGTAAATTGTATATCCAGACTAAGAAAAAAATAGTTTGAAAAATCTATTCTAAGAATTTATAAAGATTATTTTTTCTTGTTTGAAACCATAAATCTTAATATTTTTTAAGGAGACTTTAGGTTCCTATAATTTTTTGAAGGAATAGACCCTGTTCAAGGGTTTGAGAAACAAACCCTTATTTATTATTTAATGTCCTTGTTTGTAAAAGTGTTTATCTAGAATGCCAACAAAATTCATTGGATGAATATATGACATGATTTTTAAATTATATTGAATATTTTATATATTTAAAAATCCATATAAATAAATAAACTCTTTATGCACAGGCACCTATTATCCAGACCCCTATTTCCTATAGTAGTTGTTATAAGATTGAATTGGGTGCATTCCACTGAAGGAAATGATCAGTAATTTGATGATTAAGTGATTTTGGGAATATAGGTAAGCCTTTTTAATGTGTTTGAAGGTATATTGACTATTCATTGCAAAATTATTAGGAATTTTTCATTCTCACAAAAACACAGGCCTATAGAGCGTCAAATTTTGGGTAAAGTCGAGTGTATCTTGAAGGGAAAATGTATAACAATGGAAAGATAAGTGGAAAATAATGCTAGGATAAGTTAAAAAAAGTTAATTCATACCTAAATAACCCTTCATAGTTATTTGAAACCTTTTAAATCATTATATATTTATTTTTTTGCCTCTCAAGTTGTGATAAAGGTCTCATAACCCTAAACTAGTGTTTCAAGTATATCTCATTTTATAACAATGAAAATTTCAAAAATATTAAGATGATATAATTGAATCATATGATTTCATGTGTGTATAGGTTCATTTGTATACAATTTTGTGAATTGAGTTGTGTTTAAGCTTGAGGAGGCCTAATTGGTGAAGGCTAATAGCTAGAAGGTGGGTCTTTTAGTGAATTTAGACCATAAAAATGTTACACAAGTAAAAATCCATATAGGTTAGCTAGAAATATTTTTTGGTTTCTTGAAATACTTTTTAATTTTTCCATACAAGTAGGAAAATAAGAAAAATAGGGCTACAAGGACTATGCGTAATGTATGTAATGTTGTGTAGCTAGGTGAATTATCAACTGAAGAGTCTTATAATTGGGATAAGAGTTATAAAAGGTCACAATAAGTGTGGAGAATTTATAAGACCATTGAACATAGATAGTGAAAGTGAAATTGCTGAGTGACTCTAAAGTCAAGCAACCAAATTCAATGTGTGTGTGTGTTAGAATAAGGCATAGATTGAGAATTTTGGAATTTGCTCTAAATAAAAATGGCAAATGTAGATAATAAATCCATATTATGTCATTATATCTTGGGAAGGCTTTAGAATCTAAATGTAATGATACACATAATGAATAAAAGACATTGATAGAGGGTATGGTTAACTCCCTGTTACTTTTGGATCTGCTTGAACCAAGATGAGAGGACCTATAGGGTATCTTACTCACATGAAGGGATAATACAGTTCAATCTCCAAGGAAATTATTAGCACACACAAACATAGATCTAATGAGATCATAACCAAGATTTCATAGTCTATTCAAGAAAAGTTATCACACGTACTAGGTAAATGCTCGAAGCTAGACACAAACTACTAAAGAGAGATGGAAATATGATTGAAACCTTCATTTCTAAAGAAACTCTTGAAAAATAGGATCCAAATGGAATATTACAATACTCGGCATCAAAGAGAAATTATAGATACATTTTATATATGTGAGATTAATGCATATATAAGCAAATAACTCTCAAAATACATTGTGTATTATTTCTAGGTTAGGATGAGCTAAGTTTATTAAAGAGTGGTGTGGTGGATTTCAAACAATAAGAATGTTGGACATAGTCATTAAGGTCTAAATAAATTTCATTGATGTCAAAGGCAACATATAGAATCATATGCATTAATTTCAAAGATATTGAGTGGAACAAACTTGTGTATGTACTTTAAATACCTTCACTCACATGGTTATCTTGACAAGATATGGATATACACATAAGATGAATTTTTCAACATTTCCATGTATGAAAACATCTGAAGGAAATGATCACTCTGTGATAACTAGGTTTATGTTTTTTCCTTGTCTAAGTTCTATGTCATAAGGATGAATAGATCAAATGTTACAAATGCATAAGGTAGTTTCCATACTTGGTCAATTTTTAACCTTTGTATTTATTGAGGGAATTCTTTCAAAAATATTACTAAAGACAACTTGCTCAGATAAAAATCCCATAGTAAATAAGGTAATTATTTCATAGAAAGCATCTTGAAGAATTCTTTCAGAAAAATTGTCCCGAAGGGCAAGTGGACCATTCAAAAGTTCTTAAGGGATTTTTTCAAAAAATTTGAATGGTAAGTGGACCATTAAAATTTTCTAAAGGGATATTTTCAAATGCTTTTAAGGGTAAGTAGACCATTAAAAAATTCTGAAGGGATAATTTGAAAAAACCTGAAGGGTATGTGGACCATTGCAAAAGTTTTTAAGGGTATGTGTCCTACACAAAAGTTCTGAAAGATATGAGTAAGAAATAAAGGGGACATAGACATTTTGTTAGGGAAATTGTCTGAAAGGGAAATTAGACAAAAACCCCATGGAAATTATCCTAAAGATCCCTTCAAAAAATTTCATAATAATTTGTCTGAAGGATAGTTTGAATCAAGAAAGGACACTTTTGAGAGAATGACATTGATGAATTCTCTTAGAGAATTTGTCGAGGGAAATTAGACACTTACAAAATTTCTAAAGAGTACTTTTTCAAATCCATAAAGGGCATGTGATCTAACCAAAATTTCTAAATAGGTCACTTTCAACATTGTCGAAGGATAAGTATGGAGTCTTGTAGGGAATTTCAAAATATCCAAGGGTCAAGGCATGTTAAAGTCTAAGAATGTTTGGCAAGATATAATGGAGTGAATGCTCTCATGAATTTCATGGTAAATGAGATGAATTCAATATGCCAAATTTTAATGACCAAGCCAATATAAACATCATGCATCTCCATATATTGAATGACACATAGAAATCTAGATGATAAAAATCCAACTGAGCAAAAAGAAACAGTGGGACAAGGTGATCGATGATTACCAATTTAGTGGGAGATTATGGATCAAGCATATTTGAATAAATTTAAAGGATTGAAAGTGATACTATTATGTAGGAAATAGCAAGATGCAAAAAGTATCTATATGGTTAGAGATGGCACAAAGAAATAAATCAAAGGCTTACATTTAATTTATTCTAATGGTCAAGTGGAGAAACAAAAATGATATAGTGATAAACTTGATATGGCTACATGAAGCTCAAGATTAATTTATCTAATTAATTAATGATTAAGGAAGATGGGAATTTATGAGTTGATTCTAACAGTTTCCATAGATAGTAAAGAGACCTGAATAGTGCAGTGAACAACATGAATCGAGACATGAGAAATCGACAGGTCAAGTCATTATTGAGAAGAGTCTAAAGTAAATGAAGTTGAAGTGTGAATGCAACTAGTGACATGAAACCCTAAGATTCATTGTATATACATGACATCTAAAACAGTGTGGATGAGTTGTTTCTATTATAAAATTTGAGAGTGACTCAAAGGTTGTCTATTGAAGATGTATGCAGATAGAGCAAAAGTTAAATAAAAATAAAGGGGAATGAAGTGTGTCTAGTCAAAGTATATCCAAATGTATTTAGTCATAGATTGAATGTCATAAGGATAGAGATTGAGTAGAGAGGAAGAAAGGACACATAGAGAATGTGTAGAGATTGAGCAGAGAGGAATAAAGAGCACATAAAGAATGAGCAGAGAGTAAGCAGTTATAGACTAGACCTGTAACAAAGAAATTGAACTAGATTCATTTGTGAATCTATCTTATATGCTGGATTATAGCTTCATAACATTTTGATTGGTTGGTTCCATCATACAAACTAAGTTGGTGCTCAATTAGGGGATTGGTATCTCCTTAGGATGGGTGTCCTTAAATGTAACCTGTGAGGTTTTACCAGTGAGGAGTTTAATTATGAAGTTGGATTAGAATAGTAGATTTTAGTAGCTATTCTCACCATGGTTTTTTTATTTCATTTTTATACATATAAATTTGGTGTAATATGTGTGTGTGTGTGTGTGTGTGTGTGTGTGTGTGTGTGTGTGTGTGTGTGTGTGTGTGTGTGTGTGTGTGTGTGTGTGTGTGTGTGTGTGTGTGTGTGTGTGAGTGAGTGATCTTGCCATATGTTCTTTGATTTACATATGAATTTTTATCTCCTCTAAAAGTTTAAATCAACTAGTTTTAGCTCATCCACCATTCTACCCCATCTCAGTAGAGAGTTGTGTTCATAAATTGGTATCAGAGCTTAGCGTTCTTTAGGAAGAGGCTTAATTGACTCAGGTAGATCTTAGTTAGTGAACACAATGGCTATTCAAGAAGGATCCTCCTCAAACAAAGCACCTCTCTTTAATGGATCTAACTATGCTTTTTGGAGCATAAAGATGGAAGCATATTTGTCCTCATTAGGATTTGATGTATGAATGTATGTAGTAAATAGATATATAGCTCTTGTTATAGGTCATACTAATCAAGCTACCAAGAAGGCACATGAAAACAATGCCAAGGAAAAGAATGTTATTTTTTATGTACTTTCAAACTTAGAGTTTGTCAAATTTATGCACTCTTAAAGTACAAAAGACATGTGGAACAAGTTAAAGAGCATATATGAAGGAGATGACAAGGTGAAGTAATGCAAGCTACAAACATACAAAGGGTAGTTTGAGAGTCTTAAGATAAATGAAGAGGTGAATATTGTCGACTACCTCCTCAGGATAGATGAGATAGTGAATGATATTAGAGGATTTCAAGAAATAATAGAAGAGTCAACTACTTTCAACAACATTTTTAGATCCCTAGCATCAAGATATGACTCCAAAATCTCTATAATTGAAGAAGCAAGAGATTCAAACTAGGCTCACAGTGAATGAGCTACATGAAACATTCATAGCTTATTAGATGGGAATGGGAGAGACTGGCACATTTAAAAGAGAAGTTGCATTCAAATTAGCAATGTAGGCAAAAGAATAAATATCCATGTCTGAATCTAAAGAGATTGATGGAGAAGAAGCTAACTTTTTCAAAAAATTAAGTAGAGGATCAATAAAATACAAAGGTAAGCTACTGTTTAAATGCTTTAACTGTGAAAACATAGGACACTTTACTACCAAATGTCCTTATTATAAAAAGGGTAATTCTAAGCAAGTAAAGAGCAATAAAAAAGGTGAAACCTCATTATGAAAAAAGGAAGAACTTATTCAAGAGCAAGAAAGGTTTATATATAAAAGAAGATAGTGACTTAGTGAACGGTAGTGATAGTGATAGTTCAGATGATGATCATGACTGTTATTTTGTAGCAAATGGAAAATAATTCATGTTCATGGTATAAGAAATCACTCCCATAAACAAAAATTAGGATGAAGATGAATATTGGGATGAAGAAGAGTAAGATGAAGTTAATTTAGAAGGTGAGCTAGTTTGTGCTCTAGAAGAGATTGAGAAACTAAGAAAAAAGAACTCAAAATAGAAGAAGATTGCAGAGAAGAAACTTGACAAATCTAATCAAATGATAGTGACTCTAAAAACATAACTTGAGGAGGCTAAAAAAATATAAGTAGTTAAAATCAAACTACAGACAAAATCTAAAGAATGCATGAAGCTTGAGGCAAAAATAGTAGCATTAATGAAAGAAATTGAGAAGGCAAAAAGTTAAATAGACAAAAGTATAAAGTTGAAAAAAGGATTAGATTTTAATTAATGAATTAATCAATGGTCAGAAGCCTTCAAATGGAAAATTTGATCTTGCATATGAGAAAGGAAATGGATCATCAACTAGCACATCGACCAACCTATATGACAATTTTAAAATAAGACGAGTAGAAGTAAAGAAAAAGAAGATAAAAAAGGACACTATGAATGATCCAAACAAAGATTAAGTGAGGAGAATAAAATCTAGGAAAAGTTATAAAATCAAAGATGCAAAAGGGTTTACTCAAGTGATAGACTTGAAAAAACAAAGGAGTATGAAAGTTAATTATACTACACCAAAGAACATTATGAGCAAGTATTATTCATCCTTTTATAGTTATTATTACAACTATAATTAGTTTGGTCATAGGGCCATTTAATGTAGAGTTTTCCCTACTATAATAATTAATTTTGTAAGTAGAAACTCATTTACTCCTCTACTAGATTCAAGTTTAATAATAATTCAATGTAAATAAAATAAAGTCTCTTAATAAGAATGAGGGTCAAAATTCACTGATAAAGAATATAAACGAACATATGAAAGACCCAAGAAAATGCAAAAATTGAAAAATCAGTCATTGATTTCTCAAAAAATGAAGAAGAAAAAGAAGATAGTGAAGAGGAGGAAGAAAAGAATGTTAAGGCACCTCCAAAATATGTTCAAAAGGATCATCCCAAAGAGCAGATAATTGGAAACAAAAATGAAGGAGTTCAAACTAGGAGAAGAGATGGAATGAATAAGGAGTAAGTAAGTTTTTCTCTGATTTTAGAAATTGAGCATATGATTGTCATTGAAGCAAGCAAGGATAAAAATTGGTTAAAATCCATGGAAGAAGAACTTAGTCAAATAGAAAAGAATAAAACATTAGAATTAGTTCCTATACACTCAAACATAATGTGATAGGAAAAAAAAGGGTTTACAGAAACCAACTCAATGAAGATGGAGCTCTCATAGGAAATAAAGCAAGATTGGTGTGCAAGGGATATGCACAAGTAGAAGGCATAGACTTTGAAAAGACATTTGCTCAAGTGGTAAGACTGGAATCCATAATAATGTTTTTGGCATTTTTTATTCATAAGAAGTTCAAAGTATATCAAATGGATGTAAAGTCAAACATATTGAATGGAAACTTAGAAGAGGAAGTCGACATTGAAAAAGCAGAAGGTTTTTAGCTAGTTGATGAAGAATATTATGTGTGCAGATTGAAGAAGGCATTGTATGGTCTAAAACAAGCACCTAGAGCATGGTATTCAAGATTGGATCAATACCTGCAACAACAAGGTTTTAGCAAAGGATCTGTAGACATCAATTTGTAATTTAAATTAGAAGGTGAGCATATGTAGATTATTTTTGTCTCTGTAGATGATATCATCTTTGGAGGTGGAAAAAATAATTTGTGCAAAGAATTTAAAACACAAATCCAAAGTGAATTTGAAATGTCTATGATGGGATAACTTTATTTATTTCTTGGTCTACAAATTGCACAACTAATGAAGGGATATTCATATCTCAAACCAAGTATGAAAAGGAGATGCTCAGTAAATTCAGAATGGAAGATAGTAAACCGGTTATACTACCATGATAACTGGATGCAAGTTGAACAAAGAAGATGAATCCCCTGATGTGAATAATACTATGTATAGATCAATGATAGGCAGCCTATTATACCTAACTACATCAATACCAAACATCATGCAAGATGTATGCATGGTTACAAGATTTCAAGAAGCTCCCAAGAAATCGCATGTGTATGCTATGAAAATAATCTTCAGATTCATCAAGAGCACAATTAACTATGGTCTTTCATACCCTATAAGTGAAGATCTCACTTTGATTGCATATACAAAAGTTGATTGTATAGGAAGTGTGGATGAAATGAGAAGCATTAGTCATGGTGAATTCTTCCTTAGAAATAGACTTGTGTCATGCCTGAGTAAAAAGCAAGAGTCAATTATGCTTTCTATATTAGAATAAGAGTATGTAGTAGTAACAACATGTTGCACCCAAGTCTCGTGGATGAAGTAAACTCTAAGAGACATCAAGGTATAATACCAACAACCTATTTCTATCTTTTTTGATAATTCAAGTGCCATAAACATATCTAAGAATCTAGTGATGCAATATGGAACTAAGCATATATCCATCAAATATCATTTTTTTGAAATAAAAGGTTATAGATCAAGAGGTCAAAAGTGAGAATGTGCCAACAAAGGACCAAATAATAAATATATTTACCAAGCCTCCTCCTAAGGAGTAATTTGAGTATCTAATAAATAAGCTAGGATTAGTGGCTACCACACCACATCATTAGCTTCTAGTGATCGGGCATGAATCTAGGGGGAGTACTGAAGGAACACTATTAACTCCTAGATTAAGAGAAAAAGGTAGCCTATTGAGAAAGCTACAATCCATTTGCTATTTGATGAGAAAGGAGGTGACAAAGGTGTGTTGGATCTAGATCACCTTTCCTATCTATATAGAGATATGTCAATTATTGTTTGGCATTTTAGACCAATGTTATATAAATGAGCATTTGTAGAATCATGGAACCAAGGGAGATAATGTACCATTGCCTATGGGGGAGTTCCACACAAAGTGTTCTAGCCTTTCAGGTCCAAGAATTAGAATGTTAGGAAAGGAGTAGATTATTGACATATTATGGTAGAGACTCTTTGTCATAAAGCTCAAAGGTGGAGAAAGCAAAATGAAGATAAAGGAGTTATGTCATTTTGATGATAATTTGCCATCAATGAATAAGGGGGAGATTGTTGGACATAGTCATTAAGGTATAAATACTTCACTGATGTCAAAGGCAGCATGTGTGATCATATACATTAATTTCAAAGATGTTGAGTAGAATAGACTTGTGTATGTACTTTAAATACCTTTACTCACATGGTTAGCTTGACAAGATCTAGCTATGGACATAGGATGAAGTTATCAACATTTGCATGTATGACAAAATATAAAGGAAATGATCAGTCTATGATAATTAGGTTTGTGTCTTTCTTTATCTAAGTTCTATGTCATAAGTATGAATAGAGAAAATTTTATAAATGCATAAGGTAGTTTCCATAATTAGCCAAATTTTCACCTTTTTATTTGTTGAGGGATTTCTTTCAAAAAAATTGGTAAAGACAACTCTCATGGACAAAAATACTATAACAAATAAGGGAATTCTTTCAGAGAAAGTGTCTTAGATAATTCTTACAAAAAACTTGTCCTGAACAAAAATTCCAAAGTGTACTTTGCAAGAAGTCTAAAGGGTAAGTGGACCATTCAAAACTTTTGAAGGGATCATTTCAAAAAACCCAGAGGGTATGTGGACCTTTACAAAAGTTTCAAAGGGTATGTGTCCTACACATAAGTTATAAAAGATATGAGCAAACAAACGAAGGGGACTTAGACATTTTGTTAGTGAAATTATCCTGAAGGGAATTAAGATAAAAACATTGTGGAAATAATCCCAAAGATACCTTGATAAAAATCCCACAATAATTTGTTCGAAGGATAGTTTGACTGAAGAAAGGACACTTTCAGGATAAGGACATTGATGAATTCTCTCAAAGAATTCTTCTATAGCAAGTAGACACTTACAAAGTTATTAAAGGGTACTTTGTCAAAGCTCTGAAGGGCATGTCATCCAACCAAATTTTTTGAATAGTTCTCTTGAAACATTGTCGAAGGATAAGTGTGGAGTCTTGTAGGTCATTTTCAAAATACCAAAGGGTCAAGGCATGTTAAAGTTTGAAAAGGTTTACCAAGATGTAATGGAGAAAAAGCTCTCATAAATGTCATGGTAAGTAAGATAGAGTCAACATGTTGAAGTTTAATGACCAAGCCAATATAAAGATCATGCATCTTCATAGATCGAACAACACATAAAAATATGGATGAGAAAAATCCAGCGGAGTGAAAGGACACAGTGGGATAAGGTGATCGATGGTTACCAATTCAGTAGGAGATGATGGATCGAGAATATTAAAATAAATTGAAAGGACTGAAAGTGATCCTAATATATAGGAAATAACAAGATGCAAAATTTAGCTTGATGGTTAGAGATGGCATGAAGAAATAAATCAAAGCCTTGTATTTAATTTGTTCTAATGGTCAAGTGGAGAAATAGACAAGATCTAGTAATAAACTCAATATGGCTACACAAAGTTTGAGATTGATTGATCTAAACAGTAGATGATTAAAGAGGATGGACATTTATGAGTTGAATCTAACAGTTGCCGTAGATATTAAATAGACCTAAACATTTTGATTAATAGCATGAATCGAGACATGAGAAATTGATAGGTTGAGTCATTATTGAGAAGAGTCCAAAATAAGTGTAGCTAAAGTGTGAATGGAACTAGTGACATGAAACCTTAAGATTCATTGTATATACACAACATCTAAAACATTGTGGATGAGTTGCTACTATTATAAATTTGAGAGTGACTCGAAGGTTGTCTATTGAAGGCATATGTAGATAGAGTAAAACATAGATAAAAATAGAAGGGAATGAAGTGTGTCTGAATAAAATATACCCAGATGTATGCAGTCGCAAAGTTAAATTTAGAAGGATAAAGATTGAGCAGAGAAGAAGAAAGGAAACACAAAGAATGTGTAGAGATTGAGTAGAGAGGAATAAAGAACACACATATAATGAGCAGAGAGTAAACAATTATAGACCACACTTGTAACAAAGAAAGTGAATTGGATTCATTTGTGAATCTATCTTATATGCTATATTTGTAACTACATAAGTTCTAATTTATTGGTGCCATCATAAAAACTGAGTTGGTGCTCAGTTAGGATATTGGTGTCTTTTTAGGATGGGTGTCCTTAAATGTAACCTGTGAGGTTTTACCAATGAAGTGTTTAACTATGAGGTTGGATTAGAATAATAGATTCTAATAGCTATTCTCACCATAGTTTTTCCCTTTCAATTTTCCACATATAAATCTGTTGTGTGTGTGTGTGTGTGTGTGTGTGTGTGTGTGTGTGTGTGTGTGTGTGTGTGTGTGTGTGTGTGTGTGTGTGTGTGTGTGTGTGTGTGTGATCTAGGCATTTGTTCTTTGATTTTCATATGAATTTGTATTTCCTATTCAATTTTAAATCAACTAGTTTAACTCATCTATTGATTCACCACCCCACCCCTCTTAGTAGATAGTTATGTTCAACAAGGAATTCCTTCAATAGTCATGATATCATTCATTAAAAGATGCAAAAGATGAATAAATAGAATAAGGAAACTATCAAGAATGGTCTACATTCATTTGTGCCAATCTAATGCAAAAATTCAAATGACCCTTGACGCCCTAAAGCATAAATTGCAAGTAGAAATTCAATAACATTCTCATATCAACTCCATAAGTCTAGGGTGTCCTTAAAAGACTATCAACAAAATATTCCTAAATCACAATGAATAAATGAGTTTATAACCTAAATATATGCACATAATGACTACCATTAATAAGCATAAAACTAGATACCCAATCAATAGAGAATGAAGAATCTATTATTGCATTTCATTAATAGGATACAATAGAAATCACATGTAGTTTCCATTAACTTTAAAATTGATCTGACATACATCAATGTTGAGAGGGCATAATAATGGTGAAAATCATGGTGAGTTTGTTCTAAAATAGGGGAGACATATACATTATGCCCTCAGAGTTTACTAATGGTTGTATAGATGCAACCACCTTAACAACAAAATTAAAAAACACACAATATATATTGGGAATTTGGAGAGCTTAAAACCTAAGAAAACCAATAACAACCTTGTAAAGAGGACAAACCCTCTTTACTTATACAAATCTCAAACCTAAAATATTCCTCGGAGATGCTCCAATTGGAAGATGCCTTTGGTCATGCCTAGAATCTCATGTTCTTACAAGGAAATCATCATGGTAACTACTTGTCCATGTCATGATGAGATTTGATAGCAAAAATTTAATCTCATTGCATTTGAGCTTGAGGGAGAATATTACTTTGGGAAGAAAACAAACTCTTATCTTCATGTGTAGCTACTTTTCCTTGCTCTCCCACTAATCATTTGGACAACTAAAAACTTGTGGACAGTTTCCCTCCTCCTTGTGCATGCCAAATAATGCCCCTTATTTTATAATGATGGCATTAGATTTCTCCAGTTGTGATGGAGGTAATGCAGGATCCATGGCCATTTGGGTATACTTCAAAAAACCCACCATGCAGCAATTTTCTCATCCATGGAGGTCTTTGACATAAGCCTAATATTTTTAAATGGAATTTAGCTTATTGTTTTACCTTCGACTTTCCCGTGTCTTTTCCTTTTTGATTTTGAATTTGTATTTTTTCCCTTTTGGTGCCAACCTTAATAATGATATGTGCATTTTTACCTATATCTTGCCTTATGCACGTGTTTGGCTACCTTTTGCAATTTTGGACTCTTTGGTCTGGTGGGATTTCAGACCCCAAGTGCAACTTTACAAGTTGGTGGGATTTCAGAGGCCTGCTACACATTTACAAATTGAAATTTTTTAATTTGCAATTTGATGTTGTATTTCTTCCCCAAAGACTCACTGGCTTAAGCTTGGCATGTATGTGGCGGGTCTAAGAACTTGTAATGCACGTTGTAATTTGCAACTCCAAATGAATGTTACATCTTGAATGGAAAGTTCTGCCATGCTTAGCGTTTTGACCTTCATGGGCATTTGACCTAAAACATATGCAGCACAACCTCCTCTCGAACCCTGTATGTTTTTGGGAAAAAGACTCTCCCTATCTTTATATAAATGTGAATTATCAAATTTTTGCCACAGTTCTGATTCAGTAACCCTTCTTTTTGATCGCCTATGTTTAGCCTTCAATATTTGAGTTTCAGGAACTCTAATTTCTTCTTGCTTTCCTTTATCAGTCCTTTTTGCATCTTTTTCATTAGAACATGCATTTTTTACAATTGACCTTCCTGTATTTCCTCATTGAATAGAGTAGTTTGCCCTTACAACCTTGTCCTCCTCTAATATACCTTCTGAATATTTCTATTGAACTGATAACTTGACCAACGAACCAGAATTATATTGACCTTTACTAACCTATATCTGCTTGTAATTCTTCCCTTTAGCCCAAAGATTATCAAGATTTTCAGAACAAAGAACCTGAGTTCTTTTCCCTTTAGCTTCCACTAGCTGTGCCATATCACCTGATCATGATTTTACATTATGAACAAATTCTATCTGATCAGCCGGAATCCCGTCATTATGAGAAGAGCCTGTACCTCTTCGTGGATAATTATTTATTCTTGCTCGACTTCTATCCCTTAGACAAACTCTACTACTAATTGAGTCTATGCAAGAAATTCGAATATCCTTTAAGTGAATTTACTGAGGTTGATTTCTTGTACATTTTTCATTAGATATTTTTTCTGATTCACATTTATCTGTTGTTGTATTTGGTAATTCTTATCTTGTAGAAAATACAAGAAATTCAGTGAGCTCAATAATGAACATTGGGCTTGCAAAGTCCATGGTTGTTTGCATAACAATACTTGCTATAAGTTATCGTGCAAGGCTTCGAATAATGGGGCATTGAGCATCATGTGGCCTTAAGACAATAGCCACCACTCCTCCTGTAAGCTGTTTGAGGATCTTGCATTCAGTGTATGAGGATATGAGGGAAGTGTGCAGTTCTTTGGAATAAGCTAAATAATGCTTCAGACATTCATCCCTTTCCTTAGATGTAAGAGTATCCATCACATCCTCCCCTATATTAGCTTCGTTTCGTCTATAAAATTCTATATGATTCGCTATCAGATCCACCACATCCCTGGTCAGTAATTCAATCAAATTGATATGTCTCAGCTATTATTGTTTGGAGTTTGGCATTATTCACACTCAAAACCTAGCTTATTCCTATTCTTATAGCGTCGCTTGAACAAACCATGACACACAAGGACCCATATGTTAAGTCGATGCTTTGGAAAAATCCCTTGTAGGTTGCCTGTGGATCTGGGAACATTTTGTGCACTTTACAATTTGAAAACTTGTATTCTGTTGTTGCACCTCCGCATTATATCTCTATAGATCTGGGAACATTTTGTGCACTTACAATTTGAAAACTTGTATTCTGTTTTTGCACCTCCGCATTATATCTCTATAGTTCCAATGTTTTCTATCGATTTTCACTCTAATGTTACCCCTGATGATGCCTACATTGACCTTGACCATATTTTTGGGTTTCCAGAGTTTGACATGCAATTTAAAAATTACAATTTAAGGATTTGCATTTGACAGTTGTAGTTTATGCCTACATCTCCGCCAGTGGGCTTCTAAAGTTGGCATGTAAATTGCAATATCCACCTCAAAAATTGCATTTCAATGTTGATATCCCCAATCAATATTTATGTCGTGTATTCTTATGCTTTCTACATGATCAACTCCTTCATTACTGGTTTCAGAGTCTCAACTGCATTTTACAAATTGCACTTATATAAAGATAGGGAATTCAAAAATTGGTGTTTTGTTTTCCCGCTTGGGAATTCAGCCAACACCCACATGGTCACTTTGATTTGCCCAATCAATGCCTCTTTTAATTTTTTTAACTTTGCTTCATCGTTTTGAAAACCCCACAACAAACCTAGGATCTTGACATGTAAATTGTAATTTGCAATTGCAAAGTTACATTCTGCTTTGAAAGTTCCATCTATGAGTTTGGGAAGTTAGTTTGACTCTCCATGTCGACTCTTCAACTTATGGCATAGGCTCTCATGCAAATGTTGCCTCTTAGAACTCATGCTACACCCAACCGTAAATATCCATGTGGACTGGCATGGGTTGAAACATTTATTTGGCCCCTTTGGAAATCCTCCTCCGATGACTTCCACGTGTGGTGCCCTCATTTCTATGAACTATGATAAGTCACATGAAATTTTTAATATGCAAAATTGCATTTCGAACTTGTATTTCCCCTTAAAAATTTTGTTATGGAATCTGAAGCCAAGATTGTAATTTGTAATTTACAACATGCAAAATTACATTTCGTAGCCAAGATTGTAATTTGTAATTTACAACATGCAAAATTACTTTTTGTCTTGAAACTTCGACCGGGCTCTTTTTACATTTAAACTCTTTGTTTACCTGTTGACTTTTCCACATGGATTTTCCATACTTCTTGGTGTGTGGTGGAGATTTGAATACCGTTTGCAAATGTAAGTTTTAATTTCCCTCAAAATCTCTACCCTACATATTGTTTGCAACAGAAATATTAAACTTATCTCTTTTCAGTAGTTAGCCATTTTGAAACTCTTCTTGGCTTTATTATGCCATAGACCCTACAAATCTAAACGTGCTAAAATGCATAAAAATGGTTGTGTTAGTTGAAATCACAATTTGTAGGGTCTACACAACTTGATTATAGAAGTTGTATTTTCGTAACCTAGGTGAACACACTTGCAGATAAGGGGTAACATTTAAACTCTCAAGAACTCATTCTTTGATAAATAGAGCACAAATTGATCATCTCAGATTTGGGCACTAACACTGGCTATTGCTTGGGGATGTATAGCCCTTGCAGGGGTGCAAATAACCCCAAAAGATAAGACCAAGTGCCAAATCCTTGGGCCACAGAGTCAAAATTTTGGACAATTCGATAGAAAAAAAAAACATCCATGGAGACCCAACATAACACAGGTAGACTAAAAAAATAGATCATGAAGATCTGAGAATGAAAACATGGAAAAAAAACACCAAAAAACTACACAAACAAGGCCTAATACAGATGGGTAACAAAATAATGAAACTATACACTATACATTATTTTAACAAACATGGACTTAGTCAAGGAAATGTTTCAGATGTCTTCCATTAACTTGAAGCTCCACTATCTCACTATCTAGGTGTCTTAATAAGAAGGTGTGTTCCTCTATTCTAAAGTTGATACAATAATGTCCCTTACACAAGGCATCAAATTTTCCATGCTTACCTTTCTTCTCAAGCTTTCTATCCCAAAGTAAAACTAGATCACCTCCCTGAAAAATTCTTGAAGCAACCTTTATGTGAAATATTTTTGAGTCTTTCCTTGAATTTGAGGTGTCTCTGATGATCTTGTCTTCTATCTTCATCAAGCTCAACAATTTGGTTCATTTTGCTTTCATAGTTGTTAAATTACTCATCTTGTTCTAGTTTTTACATGAATTGATAGGTTGAAAACTACAAATTTATATGCAAAACAACTTGAGCTCCATAAACAAGCTAAAAATAGCTTATCCCTGTAGCTCTCTAAGGCTTAATCCTATCAATCCACAAGGAAAACTTCAACTATTCACCCCACTTATTATTTTTATCTTTTAAGGTTCATCTAATGATTTTGAGTAAGTTCTTATTACTAGATTTTGCTTGCCCATTCCCCTAAGGGATGTAATTTGAAGTGTATGTTAAGGTGATCCTATATTCTTTACACAATGCCACAAAATTTTTAGCTCTAAAACACATGACATTGTCAGCAATTACTTTGACAAGATCACCAAATCAATAGATAATGTGATTCAATAGGAAATTAATTTCATGAAGTAGTCAGTTGAAACCAATATCCATTGGTGGCCTTCTTTGTAGGGACCACCTCAACCCATTTTGTGAAGTATTCAGCTGCAACCAATACCCACCTATGTTTAGTGCTTCATGAACTAGTGATCTCCCTAATGAAATCCATTCCCCTTTGTCTAAATGGGCCTTCAATAGTTATAGGTTGCAAGGGGAGAGAACAAAACCTTTTCATCCTTCCATCAAAGTGTTGACATTTATCACACTTATTTACTTTCTGAGAAACATCCTTGAATAATGATGACAACCAATAACAATCTCTCAGAATCTTATGATCTATAAATTTAGGTGCAAGCTGACTGCCACATATTCCAATATGAAAGTATTCAATTAAATTGACAATTTTTTCTTTGACCAGGCATCTTAGGAGAACACCATAAGGATTCTTCCATGCTAGTCCATTCTAATTCAAGAGATACTTTTGGGAAACAAGTTTAAGTATTCTATTTTCATTCTTATCCAAGTTAGGGGTATAATTTACACTTTTCAAGTACTAAATAATGTCCATATACCATGGAAACATGCTAATTTTACTCAAAGAATCATCAATTTAAAAAGTAACATTGTTTACCTCTATGGATTGAAAATTGGTTTGTCATAAGCTTGGATAAATCCATCCCTCTCACTAACTTGGTGGTTTGGACCTTCATGTCGTACTCTCAAAACATTTTGACCCACCTGTACCTCTTACTTGATATTTCAATATGAGTGAAGATGTCCTTAACCATTTTATATAGGGCACATGCTACAATATTTGAAACTCAAAATTCAAGGTGTGAAAATATAAGTAACCTTCAAGAGAGCGAAAGCCTATTCTTCCATGATAATATAACTCAGTTCAAATCCTTGTATAGCTTTGTTAAGGAAAGATATAGGATGCTCGTGACCGTCATCATTTTTTTGCAATTGAATAATAACTATAGTACTTTGTGATACAAAAGAGAATACAAGAAACTCCCTAGTGTAATCAGGACTGGCCAAGATAGGGTCAAAATTCATGGATCCTTTGATGTCATTGAAATCTTGCATAGCCTTTTCCTCCCACTTGATAGTTTGGTCCTTTTTAAGCATGGATGTAATAGGCAAAGTGATCTCTACCAAGTTAGACACAAACTTCTAACTAACTTGATTTGTCCAAAGAAGGATTTAATTCCCTTCTTGGACTATGAGATAGGGCACTTTGTCAGTGGATTCCTCTCTTTTTGGATCTATCATGACAACATCCTTAGATACTATGTGTCCCATAGACTTGGTCTTTCACACTTTGAAGTGACATTTCTTTGGATTAAGGGAAATTCAAAATTACCGGCATTTAAGAAACACTTTTTTTATACGTTCCAATTATTCTTTTCTATTTTTTGAGTACAATGTAATGTCATCATAATACATAGCTATAAACTTGTTGATTACCCCTACAAAAGTAACTTCCATAGCTCTCTAAAACATTGCACCAACATTAATTAAGCTGAAAGGCATCCTCATATTTACATAAATGCCCCAAGATGTTTTAAATGCAATCTTGGGTCTATCAGATTCTTTCACCACAACCTATTTATACCCTAAGAAACCATCCAATGTGAATAACATTTATGATCATGTGACATTATACAATAAGTTATCCATATTAAGCAAGGGGTAATTATCCTTCAAATAAGATTTATTCAAATTTTGAAAATCCACACACAAGTGGATGTCACTGTTCTTCTTTCTTTAAGGTGCTAAGTTGGCCAGCCATGATGAAAACTTGATGGGATGAAAAATCCCACCATCCCTTAACTTATTTAACTCATCTCGCATCTTGGTCACCAAGATGGCGTTAATAGGTCTATGATTTTAATTGAAAGGTTTATCATCATCATGTAATGGGAAGACATGTTGAAACAAATTCTCCTAGTATGATTTCAATTCAAAACAAGACTAAATCAAGCAATCTTGGTACTTTTTTAGCAAGTACATTAGGATATTTCTCATATATACTTAAGTAAGAACCCAACAAAACATTCCTTGGATGTTCATGAGATCCCAAATTACATTTAGATACATCTTTTGAGATAAATAAGTCTTTATTTTATTTTGTTTTCTCCATCAAAATATGCTTTTGGACTCACCAATCCTTTTTGAATAGTGTTTAGGCCTAGTTGAATGATATCTTTCCCAAACAAGGTTTCCATGCCATCACAAATTTGAACCATTGATTCCATGTCCATAACATGATCTTGAAATTATGCTTCATAATTTAGAAACCTTCTAATCTGATCATCATCATCATCATCATCATCATCATCATCATCATCATCATCATCATCATCATCATCATCATCATCATCAAAAACTTGCCACTGATTATTGATGTTTGGAATTTAGGGTCTAACAAGTACCTCCAACTAATATTGATAGTGAGGGTTAATATTTTCACTTTTGAATTGAGAACCCAACCCTACAAGTCTATCAGCTTCCTAATTGAAACTTAAATCATTATAAAAATATTGAAAGTATCAAAGAACTGTAACAAATCACATACAACATTGTTATATTATTTCAACCTTTCATTCTTGGTGGCATAAACATTTCAGACCTACTTAACCACTAACTTATAATCTCTCTTCAAAATCAAAATTTAATTCCATTTTCATAGGGAATTCTCAAACCAAGCAAGAGTGCCTCATATTCATCGATTTTATTCATGCACTCAAAGAAACTCTTGAAAGAAAACTTAAAATATCTTTTGTTGGGGGCATAAAATACAACCGTAGTTCCATTTCCAAGATTGGATCAAGACCCATCAAAAGCCAATTTCCAAAAATCACTTTCCTTGTCAAACTCAGCATCAAGAACAACCAATTGTTCAACATAATCAATATTCCCAATGAATCTACTTGGATCTACATCAATGTACAGTACCTCATTTAGAGCTCATTTTGGATATTCAAGTACATGTATCATCTTAGGCTCTATATAAATTTTCACTATATTACCATCCAAAGGAATGGTGATGTAAGAAAGATCCATAGGAACACTATGACCCATGCTATTAGCCCATTTTCATGACAACAACATTCCCCACTTGGGAGGATAATCTACAACTACCACATCCATATTCAAAAACTTACCTTGATGAACTGCCGATTGCATTACTAATCCTTTCACTTATCCAAAAATTTGTACCTCTCGTGAATCAATGGCACAAAATGTGCCACAAACTGATGTTATTTTCAATCCAATCTCATTAAGGACACCTAGGGGCATCACATTATAAGAGGTTATAGAGTCAAACAAATAGTTGTGAATAATTAAAATATTGATCAATAGGGTGGTGTAAAAAGAATCAACATACATCTGAATCTTTTTCAATGTAGTCCTAAAACAAACCTCTGAGGTTGGTTTGATAACCTCATTTGACTCTTCATCATCATTTAGGAGTATTAGAGGTGAAGTCATATAGTTAGAAGCAACACTCTCACTAAATTCCAAATACTCAAATGCCCTCTTCCTATGTTCTAGTATTCATAAAAACTCAACAAGTGGCACAATGATTTTTAATTGGCTCAATACATGAGCCATATCACACACATTGTACTAAAGAAAAGGCATATTTGGAGGAAGGGTAACAACACAATCAGTTGGAATTCAATCATTCAAAGTCAAAAGTGGAATAGGATGGGATGGATTAGCATTCCTAACATCAGTTCTCAAAGATGGATTTCATTTAACATCATTTTCACCCTTAGTGACAGTAGAGAATATGGGTTCTCTATTCTTGGTTGGAGCATCTCTCTATTTAATAGCTTGGGAAGCAGGTTTTAGTTTGGAAGGAATATGGACTTATTTAGTTTTCTTAACTTCCTTATTTACATCCCCTACCCTTAGATTTGCAAGGGTAGTCTCTTGAGGAACAACACCTTATTTTTTGCTTCTCAGACTATATTCTTTCTCTTGAGAAACTACTGCATTAATTAATAGTTTCCTATCCTCAACTAAAGGAATCCCAAAATCATAATTTTTAATCATCATAGATCATAAAAATTCAAAATCATGATTAGGCAATTCATATGTTTGTGTCATGTTAACATCAAAAACAAACTCAGAAGTTGGGACACATACCATTTTTATTTCACTAAAAAACTAATCAACATTGGTAGCACTCATCAATTCTATGGAGGTAGACATTTTACTTCGGGAGATTTGACAATCAAACATCAAAATCTCATCATCTTTAGATGAAAACTCGGGTTCCTCTACATCTTCAGCAATTTGTTGATAAGTATCAAAATGAGGGTGGGGGAGGAAACACGTATCATACCAATCAATTTGAATATCATAATCTACATCATTGACCTTGGCATTCAATGGATTAAGAACTTCCTTTTGAGCTCCACTATTCTTATTTTGACCTCTCTTCTAGCTATAAGATCAATGAGGGATCCCCTTCTTAGCTCTAGCTAGCTTGTATGACATCTCCTTGATAATATTTTCCCAGGTTTTCATAATTTCTTCAAGGTTGGTTGTCATAGTGGACTAATTTTTTTGAGGATTTATCAACTTTACATCAGCCCATTTATTCAGAGGTTTACCCACAACCTTTATGTTATTTTCAATTTGGATGGCCATGTTGAATGATAACCTCATATTTGTGGGAGCCTTATCTCTTAAGTAATATTTAACCTTCTTGTCTAAGGCATCACGGTATTTAATTAGACAAGTAGTATCACTAGGTTTGATATTTTTAGTCAGACTCATCATAGTCTTATTAAACATGTATAAAAATCTTACATACACCAATTAGAGTTCTTATTTATGTTTTCAAACTCAGCAATAAATAATCTAGGATCATTTATATACATGTACTAAATTTTAAAAACATTCTTCATTTCTTCCCATAAATCTATGCATCCATAGGGAAGGGAATTAAACCAGTCACGAGCATCTCCTTCCATCCTGTGCACAAATAGTGTGATTAAAACATCCTTATGCTCAACTTCATAGTATTCAATTATAATGTTAAAATCCCTCAAATCTTGATCACCAGTCACTTCATTATTTCCAAAAAAACTAAGGGAGGTAGTTCCTTGCTTCATTTTCAACTTCATTGGGGTAACCCTCCATTTCATCAATATGAATAGTTATAAATTTAATAATATTTAATGTAGTACATTTATTATCATCATGATCTCTATGCCTCATGATAGGTTCAATGGTGGGTTCAAGATCAAATGGTAATGGTCTACGAGGGGGGTATGTGAGATGGACTTGGGGGATCAAACCTAGGAGGAGATTCAGCTAGTTGAGAAGGTGTTGGGTACTTAATTCTATGACTTATTAGGAGAGATATTATAATATTCAATCAAAGGAAGTTCAACAAGTAAAATTTTAGGTGTACCAGAACTTTGAGAGTCTAGACACTACTTTGAAACAAAACTTTATCCTTCAATTGGCATCCATATTTGTCTCCTTCTTCTATGATGAACACTTAAGAGTGAGACAAGATGATTTGATGAGTTACCTTTGAATGAGGATATTAGTCCTTCCAATTTTTCAAACAAGAGAACACTCAAAATTGAATGAATTAAAATAGGCACTGATCTTCCTTAAACCATATACATTCTAAAATCATAATTATGAACTTCCTTCCAATGTTGGAGTCACCACTAGAAGAAAAATTCTTGAATATAACAAATTATGAACAAGTTGTGATACATTATAAAATCCTAATTTCTTGATGAGATATAAGGACAAAGATATTGAAAAATTTAGATTCATGTTTAAAAGGAAAAATTACTTTAAAACATGAAACAATAACCATTTTTTTACAAGAACTTCAATAGATAGGTCAATTGATAAAATATTTCAAGATAGATAACATGAGAATATTAACAAATAATATCCCTTTGCAAGAGTCCTCAAAAACACAAGTGCCAAGTATCTTATCCCTGACAATGGCACCAACTATGTGTTGGCTCCCAGTTCTATACCTCTTACATTCAACCTTGCAAATTTGAGAAAAAATTATCAATGTAGATGATAAACCCAGATTATGTCATAGTTGGGGAAGGTTTTAGCATCTAGATGGATTGATTGTAGACAATGACTAAAACACACCGATAGAGGGTATGGTTAACTCCCTATTGCATTTGGCTCTACTTGAACTAAGGTGAGAGGACCTACAGGGTAGCTTGCTCACATGGAGGGATTCTAAAGTTCAATATTCAAGGGGATTATTAGCATACACAAACATAAATATAACCCACAACATAACCAAGCTTGCATAGTCCACTTGGGAAGAGTTGTCACATGAACTAGGTAAATGATCTAAACCATACACAAGATACTAAAGAGAGATGGAAATATGATTTAGACCTTCAATTCTAAAAAAAAAACTCTTGACAACTAGGAGCCAAATTGAAGATTAGAATGCTAGGTTTCAAAGAGTATTTATGGATACATTTTTGATATGCAATATTCAAGCATCTGTAAGCAAATAACACTCAGAATTGTCAACAAGGTGTATTATTGATAGGGTAGGATGAGTTATGTATATTAAAGAGTCATGTGTTGGCTTTCAAATAGTAGGAATTCCTTCAATATCCATGATATCATTCATTCAAAGATGAAAAATACCATGAAATAGGATAAGGAAACTATTGGGAATGGTTTACATTCATTGGTGGCAATCCAATTCAAAAATTCAAATTATCATTGAAACCCTAAAGCGTACACTATAAGTATGGATTCAAACAATTTCTCCTATCAAATACATAAGTCCAAGGTGTCCCTAAAATACTATAAATAAAACATTACTAAATCATAGTGCAGAAAGGAGTTTATAACCTAAGTCTATACCTAGAATGACTACCATTAATAAGCATAAAACTAGATACCTCATCAATAGATCACTAAGAATGTATTATTGAATTTGACTAATAGGATACATTAGAAATCACATGTAAATTACATTAACTTGAAAATATAGATTACATACATCAATGTTCAAAAGGCATAACAATGGTAAAAATCTTGGTGAATTTGTTTTGCAAGAAGGGAGACATATACATTGTGCTCTTAGACTTTTCTAATGTCTATATAGATGCAACCACCTTAGCAATAAAAACAAAAAACCCACAACAAATCTCAAGAAGTTAAAGATCCTAAAACCTAAAAAAACCAACAACAAACTTGTAAAGAGGGCATACCCTCTTTACTTATACAAATCTCCCACCCAGAATATTCCTCCAAGATTGTCCAGCTAGAATATGCCTTTGGTCACACCTGGAAGCTCATGCTCTTACAAGGATATCATCCTGGTAACTGCTTGTCCATGTCATGGTGAGATTTGATAACAAACCTTTGATCTCGTTGGCTGTAAATTATTTGTACCTAAGCTTGATAGAGAATATTCCCTTGGGAAGAAAACAAACTCTTGTCTTCATGTGTATCTGCTTTGTTTTGCTCTCCCATTAATCATTTGCACAATTGAAAACATGTGGACAACTTCTGTCCTGCTTGTGCAAGCCAAGGAATGCCCCTTACTTTGTAATGATGGCATCATATTGTCTTAGATATGATGGAGTAATGCAGGATCCATGGTCATTTGGATATACCTCCAAAAACCCACCTTCTAACAATTTTCTCATCCATGGAGGTCTTCAACATAAGCCAAATGTTTGGAAATTGCACTCAGTTTAATAGTTTACCTTTGACTTGCCCATCTCTTTTCCTTTTCGATTTTGAATTGGTTTTTTTCCCCTTTTGCCACCAACCTTAATAGTGATATGTGAATTTTTACCTATATCTTGCCTTATGAGGGACTTTGGCTCCCTTTTGTAATTTTGCACTTTTTAACCTGGCGGGATTTCAGACCCCAGGTGCAACTTTGCAAGTTGGTGGAATTCCGAAAGTCTTACACATTTGTAAATTACAAATTTGAAATTTACAGCTTAATGTTGTAGTTCTGCCCAAAAGTTCTGCTGCCTTTAGCTTGGCATGTATGTGGCAGGTCTGGGAACTTGGACTGGACGTTGCAATTTACACCTGCAAATGAATGTTGTATCTTGTATGGAAATGTCCGCCATGCTTAGCCTTTTGACCTTCATGCGAATTTGACCTAAAACATTTACAGCACAACCTCCTCTCGAACCCTGTATGTTTTTGGGAAAAGGACTCTCCCTGTCTTGAGATAAATGTGAATTATCAATTTTTTACCGCCGTTCATATTCAGTACCACTACTTTTTGATCGCCTATGTTTAGGCTTAAATATTTGAGTTTCAAGAATTCTCTTTTCTTCTTACTTTCCTCTGTCAATCCTTTTTGCATCTCCTTCAGTATAAAACGCATTTGTTATAATTGACCTTCATTTTTTTCCTCGTTGAATACAGTCCTTTGCCTTTACAACCTTATCCTGCTTTAGTATACCTTCTGAGTCTTTCTGCTGAACTGATGACTTGAACAAGGAACCCGAATTATATTGACCTTTACTACCGTCTTTCAGCTTGTAATTCCACCCTTTAACCTAAAGAACGTGAATATTTTCACGAGCAAGAACCTGAGTTCTTTGCCATTTATCTTCTATTAACTGTGCCATATCACCTGATCTTGATTTTGCATCATGCACAAATTTTATCTGATCAACCAGAAGCCCATCATTATGAGAAGAGCCTGGACCTCTTCGTGGATAATTATCTATTTGTTCTCCAATTCTACCCCTTAGAGAAACTCTACTACTAGGATCCATTGAGCCTATCCGAGATCCTAAAATATCCTTTGAGTGAATTTGCTAAGGTGGTTCTCTTGTGGGCTTTTCATTAGATATTTTCTCTGATTCACCTTTATATGTTATCGTATTTGGTGCTTCTTCTTTTGCAAAAATTACAAGAAATTCAATGAGCTCATTAATAAAGATTGGGATTGCATGATTCGTTGCATAACAACACAAGCTATAAGTTCTCATACAAGGCTTTTAACAATGGAGTATTGAGCACCATGTGGACCTAAGGCAACAACCACCACTCCTCCCCTGAGCTACTGGAGGACCTTGCATTCAGTATCTGAAGATATGAGGGTAGGGTGCAGTTCTTTGAAGAAGCTAAATAATGCTTCAGCCTTTCATCCCTGTCATTAGAGGTGAGAGTATCCATCACATCCACCCCTATATTAGCTTTGTTTCGTATATAAAAATCTCTGACTCCCTATAAGATCCACTACATCCCTGGTCAGTAATTCAATCAAATTGATATGTCTTAGTCGCTGTTGTTTGGAGTTTTCACACTCAACACCTGGCTTATTCCTCTGCTTACAACATCGCTTGACCAATCCATGACACATGTAAACCCTTATGTCAAGTCGATGCCTTGGAAAAATTGATTGTAGGCTGCTCGCAGATCTGGGAACATTTCGTGCACTTTTCGATTTGAAAACATGCATTGTGTTATTGGACCTCCAGATTATATCTCTATAATGCCAATATTTTCCATGGATTTTCACTTTCATGTTGCCCCTGCTAATGCCTGCGTTGACCTTGGACCAGTTCTACAGGATTTAGAGTTTGAGATGCAATTTAGAATTTGCAATTTAAGAATTTGCATTTCACAGTTGTATTTTCCATCCACATCTCCACCTACAGGCTCGAAAGTTGGCGTGGAAATTACAATTTACAGTTCAGAACTTATATTTCAATGCTTCTATTCCCGCTCAGTAATTCCTCTATGTATTATTATGGATTCCACGTGGTCAACTCCTTCACTTCGGGTTTTAGAGTCTTAGCTACATTTTACAAATTACAGTGTGTGTTTTGTTTTCCCGCTGGGTAATTCTTCCAACACCCACATGGGAACTTTAATTTGCCCAGTTTATGCCTCATTTCCCCTTTTTTTTTTTTTAAATCTTTGCTTCATCCTTTTGAAAACCCCATAATAGACGTGGGAGCTTGACGTACAAATTGCAATTTGTTGTTGCAAAGTTGTATTTTGCTTTGAAAGTTAAATTTGACTCTCCACGATGACTCTTCAACTTATGGAGTGGGATTCCATGCCAACGTTCTCTCTTAAAACTCACACTCACACTACACCCAATCGTAAATCTCCATGTGGACTAGCATGGGTTGAAACATTTATGTGGCCCTTTTGAAAAGCCTCTTCCGCTGTCCTCCACGTGAGGTGCCTTCATTTTTAGGGACTTCGGTTATTCAAATGCAATTTTGAATATGCAAACTTTCATTTCAAACTTGCATTTCCCCTTAAAAATTCTGCCACGAAATCTGGATTCTAGATTGCAATTTGCAATTTCCAAAATTCGAAATTGCTTTTGGTCTTGAAAATTCTACCGTTCTCCTTTTACATTTAAAACACTTTCCTTAACCATTAACTTTTCGACATGGATTTTTCATATTCCTTGGTGGGCGGCGGAGATTTAAATAGGGTTTACAAGTGCACATTGTAATTTCCCTCAAATTCTCTGCCTTATATTTTTTTTTACAACGGGCATGTTATACTTATTAGTTTTTTTAGGTGATGTGATAACAAAGTTAAATATTAGATCGATTTGAGGTAAAGTTTATATCCACTTTTTGATAGGTGGTGTGGGGAAGAAGGTGGAGCAACACCTTCCGCCCCTCTCATATTACTGTCATAGTGGGGGTTTAGAGGGCCAATAAAAAATCCAGTAGTCAAACCCCTATTTCTAAGAAGACGAATTATTTCGAATTCTGATTTTATAAATAAAATTATTAATAGTATTTTTTCACTATATTTTTAGGAGGAATCCAAATGATGCTTTGTCAATTAGTTGTATTTATGTTTATATATTTCACATATAATCTATGATAAATTCGCATGTAATTTATTCATCTTGGAGATAATAAAACCTCATATCTTGCACCATAAATATTTCTTTAATTTTTAATAAACTTTTACCATGTAATTTTGGTGTTCTATCTCTTGCATGTTTAGTTAAATTATCTATGTTATTACAAATTTATAATCTATTTATTAAATATATTGTCACAAAATATCTAGTTTTCTAATATGATATAAGTCGCTAGTATTGTGAAGTCTATATTACTTTACATCTTTGGTGTTCTTGTTTTAAAGATTTATTTGATTTTCCCCTACTCTATTGTAAACAAGAGTGGAAAGTCCCTGCAGGAGGATAGTGAAACAACCTTTATAGAAGCATTTTAGAGAATCATCTTAGTTGGGACTTGACATTGGAGTAGGCATTGAACTTGTAGAGAATCTTAAATGCTTGTTTTGTTGTTGGGCAACAAGATGGCTCAGATTCAGAATTGTGCCTGGTTGGGATTTCACATTGGAGTAGGACCTGAAACCATAGAAAGATGCTCATATGCTTGTTTTGGTGTTGGATGTCGAGATAGATTAGATTTGGTACAAGAGTAGATCAAATCAGATAGTAGTTTAATTATTTTTTCATTATCTTCAAGAAATATGCTCGCCATTCTAGCAGGGAACTCATCCTTTGATTTCGCTAAATATTTATCAAGCTCTTGAGTAAGGTGGGGACGTTGCTCCTTCTTATCAACACATAAGTTAATAATAAAAATGCTTAATCTTAAGTAAACATATTTATGTCAAAGATGATAGTTTGTCATCCCTGTAAAAAATGATGAATCTCATTATCTGATAAGCTTGCATAGGGTATTTTTAGTGTTAGCAATTCCAATATAAGACATTCAAAGTACCACATATCAACTTCTTGGAAACATCAGAGAAAATATCAACAAACCACATTGTCTTTACCATGATAATAGTATCAACTAGAATTGAAGATACAAAAATAGTCATTGCACAATACAATGTACCTTGTAAACCACAAAAACCAAATGATTGGTCTAGTGGTAAGATGATGTATTTCTTGCAGTGATGACCCAAGTTCAAAACCTAGTACACATCCCTCTATTGTAACAAAATACTCACTGCAAAAGCAAACATACTTGTTTTTTCTAGCCTTTCACTCTCTTGTGGGGGAAACTCAGATTTGCAGATTCGTAGCTGCTAACGAAGACCTAGCTAATCCATTATGCTTGGCAAACACTTGGGAGGTGAATCTCATCATTTTTTTTTAGGAAAAGCCATATTTAAAAAAAAGTAATTGAAAGGTTTCGTTTGTTTGCTCATATCTAATTTGTTTACCATAAAATCTTGCCTTTAATAACTTAACCTCTCAATTCAAAAACAAAGTTTTCACAATCATACAACTGAATTTAGAGGTACAAAATCAGAATAGATACAAGAAAAAATGATATTAGCCCTACTCAAGCCTTACTCATAACCTTTGAAATCTTACCCCTACTCATAACTTTTGTTGGTAGTCTGGAAAACCAAACTCAAACACTAATAGCTTTAGCCCATGTGACATGAGTTCACACAAAGTTGCAATGGTGACTTTTCCATATATTTGTTCTGACTTAAATTAAATATTTATAATTAGGAGCCCATTTTGGAACCTAGAATTGCGCATTCAAGATCATTCATTTATTCTTTTATAGAAATTTATGGTGAAGGAATGAGACACCTAACAAAAAAAACTAGACATGATACGAAATAGAGTTCAAAGTCTATGTTACAGCACCAAGGCAGTGCACGTCAAAGATCTTATTAAAAGACATGTTTAGTCAAGGAAAGTTTGTTAAGAGGATAATCAATGGGGAAGGAACTCAAATTCCTCATCCTCATCAAACATATAATAAAGAGAAGTCTAAGAGATGTGCAATAACTAAGGAAAATAAAATTGCTCTCAAAAACCAGGACATGAAAGATCACAGTCCAGAACAAATTTCACCACTCTGAAGCTGTACACGTCTGTTTCTGTACTCGCCTTTCCCATTATCACACACTCTGGCGCCAAATACCCGTATGTCCCTGCCACCAAAGTCCTATGGGAGGCTTCCTGATCCCGTTCCACCACTCTAGCCAGACCAAACTCCCCTACCTTCCTAATGAAATTTAAATCCAGCATAACATTGTTGGCCTTGATCTCTCTGTGCACCACTCGCTGTTCACAATCCTCGTGAAGATAAACAAGAGCTGAGGCCACGTCACAAGCAATGTTGTACCTTTAATCCCAATAAAAATCGGTAGTATTAAGTTTTTGCTCACAGAAAAAATGTTTGTCCAGGCTTCCATTTGACAGGAAATCGTATACCAGAAGAAACTCGCCTTTCTTATGGCACCATCCCAAGTGTTGCACAAGGTTTCGGTGTCTCAGCTTGCTGATTATGGTAACCTCTGAAACGTACTCCTTCCTTCCTTGCTTCGATCCTTGGGATATTCTTTTCACTGCCACAAACTCATTTGTGTCAAGCAAGTCTCCTCTGTAGATGCCTCCAAAGCCTCCTTGGCCAGGACATTGGTCTTCGCTGAAGTTTGTGGTAGCGGCGCTGAGCTCGGCATAGGAAAACATGCGAGGACCCTGCGTAAACCATTCGTCCAGCTCCACATCGCTCTCCTCACTTGCAACCTCACCGCCAGGCTTGCTTTTTCTAAAATAACACCATGCAGTAGCGAATGCGAAACCGCATACGGCAAGCGAGCCGGTGAAAATTGAAATGAGAAAATGTAGATACACAGCTGTTGAGTAGATGCAATTTCAAACATAGCTACCTGTAAGCATTGCCCGTTGCCGGTGCACCACCCACCATCCAAAGAAAAAACATAGCCATTATTGCAATTATCATAAGTTATCATAGCTGCTCGAAAATGGGGTTTTGACAATAGATTAATCGTCTTCGCTTATGTAAATCGGTCCATAACATCCATTTTCTTTAGCAAATGAAAAAAATGATAGACAATATTATTTTATATTATTTGTTAAACATCTTATACATTATCCTAGCTAAAGGTTTACATAATGGAAACATAGAAATTAACAATATTTGATTGGCTCAAACATCATGCCCTAATCACAGGGTAAGGGAAGTTGAAGATAATAGTCCTAATAAATATATTTTCTACATTGTCAATTTTGGTGGAATATAAACTAATATGGTTTTTCTAGTGAGACATATCTCTTTGTTAATTTAACTTTAGCACTTCCTTGTTTATCTCTAAATTTTAATATTGCTTGTTTTTCTTCTCTATTATGGTTTTCCCAAAAAAAAATCATTATCACATGAGGGAAATAATCTTTCAATTCTATTTTCTTCTTTTTCATTTCTCATAAATTATAATTTTTGGTTTGGTTTTTTTGTTATGTTAGTACGTCATGTTTATGTAATCTTATAAAAGTGAAAATGTATTAGATTTTGGTTGATAAAATCTAAATATGAAGGTCTACAACTCATTGTATCTATATTATATAATCTTTTATTTGCTTGATCACATTAATCTACATTCCTAAATTATTAATGTGCCAATTCATGTAGTGTGGTGCCTTTGATTTTGTACCAATGTAAGTGGAATAATAAATCCTAAAATATTTTTTAAATCTCCATTGAAGCAGAGTCTTGAAAATAGATATACATATTTTTTAAATTTTATTAATTTTTGGCATAAATTCTATGTCAAACTCTTGAAAAATATTATTCGTATGTAAATTAAAATGTATTTGGTGAGAAAAATAATAGTGCAATGAAAATTTAACATATTTTCTCCAACAATAAGTTGTGAGTGTGTATTTGTGTGTTTCTGAATTGTTTTTACATAAAAGGGTTTGGGAATCTCAAAATACTTTTTATTAATAGATATTTGTGGATATTTTTTTTGAAACTTAGAGAACAATTGTAGTAAAATCATATCCTACAAATATTTTTGAGAAAGAACTCTTATTTTCACTATATCTCTTGTATTGGATGAAATTCTTATATTGTCTTTCTAAAATAGTGTAAGTAAATCTTTGAGAATATTGTTTATAGCCTTAAAATTTTGTGAAAGTATAATACAAAGTCACCATAACTCTTTGGTATTATCATCATTAATACTTTAAATATTCCAATTTCTTTCTTTATCTTTTTTATATTTATGTTTAGTGCTTGACTAGTTTTAGAACTTGGGCATTTTCTCCCTATTTCTCCACTTAAAACACAAGTTGTAATTATACACTGGGTAACATTACAATATTTGATTCATGTTTTCATCCATACAATATAATATTCATCATGTAGATTTTTAACAATTTCCTTATCTTCAACATCCATGTTTAATGTTCTTAGTCCTAAGGTTTACATTTTAGGTCTCATCTTAATAAATTTCATGAATGAAACAAATAAATGACATTTCTGACTATTAGAGTCTATTTTATTAAAGCAATTATCCCAAATTATTTCAACTAGTCTTATTGAATGGTGATCATACATTTTGTTATGCATTGGTTTCAAAATGTTTTCATCAAATACAATTAAGTACTTGCATTTTATATGCACAATCCTTGGAGGTCTTATTAATGATGGCATTTTTTGAGATGGTGTTTCCATACTTTTATGTTCACTACTACTTTAATCATTGTTACTTTCATGGTTTATTGTTTCCATGGGAAATTAATCATTGTTAATTTCATCATTCTATGTTTCCATGCAATTTTCTTTATTATTAGGGGAAAATTATCATGCATATATTTATCATCAATAAAATAAAAAATGTCATACTTTGAATGTGGACTTACAAAGTAACTTAGAATTTTAGCTAAACATTCATCATTGTTATTGGACCCATAATTATTAATTTCATCATTATATAAGTCATTTGATTCATTAGGGATAGTTTTTGTACCTTGACTCAAGTGAAATGTTTGTATCCTTACCTTTTGTTTTTCTCTTGATGCTTGTAATTACTTCAGTGTTTTGTTCCTTAACTTTTTCCTCTTCTTCAAATGAGATATGTCACCCATGAATACATACACTGTTAGGAACCCCTCCAAGGAAGCACAATTGATTACTTTTCTTATAAGCAATTAAACACGGAATTATACCAAAATGATTAAGTAACTAGAAACTTGAAACAACAAAGAATTTGAGAGACAATACACAATCTTGTATTAAATAATCTTCAAAAGAAAATACAATAAAGAAGATGCCACTTCTTCTTCCACCTCTAAGGCTTGCCACACCTCAAGGACTTCTTCCCTCTCTCTCTCTCTTGCTCAACCACAACCAACTCAACAACCTGAGTTGTTATCCCCTCCTTGAATGCTTCAGCTAATCTCCTTGACCTTACACCTTGCAAATCTCCTTGACCTTGCTTTCTTGCTTCAATACTTTACTTGCCTTAATTCCAATACATGCCTCATTGGTCTTTAAATAGGATCCCATGCATATAATAATTAGACCTCTAATTACAATAATTAGAAACACAGACTCAAGACTTAAATTAGTCATCAACATGCAAACACTCTCAGACCTCTTAAATTAGACGAGTCTAATTCTGGAAACACATTCCAAAAACACATGCAGAATCATGCACACGCACAAGTGACCTGCGCCAGTTGCTATCGGTCTGCTCCTAACCAACGTCGATCGATCCCTGGTCCTTGCCTGACCGACGTTGGCAATACTGCCGATATCGGTTACTGGTTGCACTCAGTAACTCCCTGATTAGTCTCCTGGTGAAGGTTTTAGCTCCACAACTTAACAATCTCCCACTTGGAGATAAACAGCTGCACCTGTACAGCAACCTCTACTAACCATCTCAGGCACCTCCATCTTCAAACTTAATCTTGAAGACCAACCACCACACATCCTGTGATGCTACACCTATCATCCAAGTAACCTGCCACATCCAAACCTACAGCTCCATGTAGTGAAGAACTTAACCATGCATAGCATGTGCACCTGCTACTGGTCCCTCTCAAATACCTGAAAATCCACTAAACTGCACTCCAGTAGTACTTCTTTTCTGAATTGGCTCCAAACTCTCTAACAACTCCCACTGCTTGGAAAAAGTCAGGTCTACACCAAACCTCATGTGATTTTGAACACTGTTCTAAGCTCAGCTTGAACTATCCAGCCCTTAATGTACTTACCGATTCTGCACCTACACCTTCTTCACATCAGCTCCCACTGGAGACAAAATCAACCTGTGATCTTCAATGTCTTTCATGCCAAAAGAATTTTGCTGCTCCCAAATTCTTCATGACACACCTCTGAACTATCTTTACCTTTAGCTCAGAAACTCCCTATATGTGTAACCTTGCAACAAGCACACAAAACAATAACAGGATAATGTAGCTAATATTATCGAACCTGGTAAAAGAAAACATAATGGTTAAACCTCCATTGTCCTGCAACCTACTCAAGACCATATACTCTGGCCTTCTGTCTTACGTGTCCATCCACTCTCTTCTCTAACCTGGAAATCCATTCCTCTATCAGTGCTTTCTTCCAGCTGACAACTCCACCAACAAACACCTATTTGGTTCTTCTCCAAGGACTCACACTCCTCATCCATGCCAAGCTCCCACTGTTTCTGGATTCTACATGCATTGCCTCTTTACATCTTCCTGGTTCTTGACCATCAGTAAGCAACAAGTAATATAAAGAAGGTGAACAATGAATATGAGGTTCACTTGCCCTTTCTGACCTCCATATGGGCGTTTGAAACTCCTTGATAGCTTGTTGTTTACCCAACATCCGTTCCAGTGACCGATCTTGGCCATCTCCTAGTCTGCACCCGACCGATGTCGATTCCCAACACTAACCCTGACTGCCAATGTCGTTTCCCTGGCTGATTCTAGTGTTCCTTCTACCGACGTCGGTCCCTGTCTGACCGACGTCGGTCTTCTCCTGCCCGACACTACCGACCCTGCTGGTCTGCACATGACCGATGTCGGTATCTGCCTGACCGACGTCGGTCCCAAGTGATCGACATCGGTGACTGTGTATTTCTATAAGTGATGAATTTTTCACCCACGAGTTCATCTTGGATCAAAACCTTGTCCATACTACCCTGCTCAAAATTATTCAGCCCCTGTGATTGATCTCTATCCATCATCTCCTCCATAAACACCAAGGCTTCCCTGTTCTTGTCAAAAGCATCAAATTTTCTTTTCCTACAATGAACTCGATCTATGCCTTCCGAATCTGAACTCATACCTTTTGACTCAAGAATGTCCACTCCCTTCTCATTCATGTGACCAAGCCTATTAAGCCACATCTTTGAATCTACAGCTGAAGTAGATAAACCAGAAGTAAAATCAGTAATACAAGTAAATAGATAAAGAGTACCTACTTTCTTATCTCTTGCTAAAACAAGTGCACCCTTGGTAACCTTCCAAGAATCTACTGTGAGGGTTATTTTTCATCCCTCATCACCCAACCTTCTTACAGAAACTAAACTCTACTTTAGAATTGAGACATGCATAACCTCCTTCAACACCCATGTGTTGTCCATCTACAATTTCAGCTACACTTTCTCTTTGCCAACCATTTGACAAGGCGTACCATCCCCTAAATAAAGCACTCCAAAGTCTCCCTGGACATACTCATGGAACAAATCTATGTTTGGGGATGCATGAAAAGAAGAACCAGAATCTAAAACCCATGATTCTATCTGACTATCCAGAGAAAGTATGAGAGCATCCTGTGCCACAATACCTACATCCTTTGCTTCTCCATTACCTTCATGTTGATTTTCTTTATCCCTCAACCAACACTCTTTCTTTGTGTGTCCTTTCTTTCCACAAAACTAGCAGGTTATACTTCCATTTCTAGATTTGGATCTTCCTCCCATCTTCGACCTTGATTTCCCTTGCTCAACCTTCTCTCTTTGCCTTCCCCTACTTTCTGCACTTAGAGCGTTCCCTGATGATGATCCAGTTGTGCTTTTCCTGTGAATTTTTTCATTCAAAATTACACTAACCACATCATCAACTTTTAATATTTTAGAAGCAGACACAGAATTACTTACTGCCATTACCAAACTATCCCAACTTTTAGGTAAAGAGCATAAAATTAAGAGAGCCTTTACTTCATCATCAAAAATAATATTGACTAAAGCTAACTGGTTTACCAAACCATGGAAATCACTAAGATGAGTATGTACCGATCCACCTTCCTGCATTTACAAAGTAAATAACTGCTTCGTAAGAAATACCTTATTTGAAGCTGACGGCTTTTAATATAAATTTCTCAAAGATTCTATCAACTCTTCCGTTGTCTTACACTGTGATAAGTTGGAAATCACAGACGATGCAAGGCTCAACCTTATGGATCCTAGAGCCTTCTGATCAAGAACCTCACATTCTTCATCCTTCATATATGTGGGCTTGCATGCAGCCCCACCCAATGGTAAGTACAAATCTTTTTGATACAGATAATCTTCTATCTGCATCCTCCATAGTTGATAATTCTTGCCGTTAAACTTCTCCATTCGTAGCTTACTTTCTTTTGCCATTACTGCACTCCCACTCAATCAGAAACCCCTAAGAATGACCTGTAATCAAACAATAACCTGCTCCCTGCAACCTTAGCTCTGATACCAACTGTTAGGAACCCCTCCAAGGAAGCATAATTGATTACCTTTCTTATAAGCAATTAAACATAGAATTATACCAGAATGATTAAGTAACTAGAAACTTGAAACAAAAAAGAATTTGAGAGACAATACACAATCTTGTATTAAATAATCTTCAGAAGAAAATACAATAAAGAAGATGCCACTTCTTCTTCCACCTCTAAGGCTTGCCACACCTCAAGGACTTCTTCCCTCTCTCTCTCTTGCTCAACCACAACCAACTCAACAACCTGAGTTGTTATCCCCTCCTTGAATGCTTCAGCTAATCTCCTTGACCTTATACCTTGCAGATCTCCTTGACCTTGCTTTCTTGCTTCAATACTTTACTTGCCTTAATTCCAATACATGCCTCGTGGGTCTTTAAATAGGATCCCATGCATACAATAATTAGATCTCTAATTACAATAATTAGAAACACAGACTCAAGACTTCAATTAGTCTTCAACATGCAAACACTCTCAGACCTCTTAAATTAGATAAGTCTAATTCTGGAAACACATGCAGAAGCATGCACACACAGAGGTGATTGACGTTGGTTGCTATCGATCTACTCCTGACCGACGTCAACTGATCCCTGGTCCCTGCCTGATCGACATCGGCAATATTGTCGATGCCGGTTACTGGTTGCACTCAGTAACTCCCTGATTAACCTCCTGGTGAAGCTTTTAGCTTCACAACTTAACATACACTTGTCACGTGTCCAAAAACAATGTGATATATTTTAAATGTGGTGTCAAAAAGAACAACTTGATAGCATTTGTCCTTGAATTTTAATCCATAGAATTATTTACATAATGTTAAGTGTGGACACAATTCTTTATCAAGTTAAAAACATTCTTTTAAATAATATTTTTTTATCTATTATAAACATAACATGTACATGTCATAATGTGTACACATTATACTAGATACGTATTATATTTGTATAATTATAAATCATATGTAGTTTGACTCAAAAAACAACACAATTGAATCCTGATAGCAATATCATAGTTTGACTCATTGTGGAAAATACTTCCTACTTATCAATTGATGAGCTTAAGGGGCTCTATAATGAATGGGTCATAAGGCACAACACTTGCTGAAGGTTTTGACAATGGGTTAACAAGTTACATGGGATTAACCTTGGAGGAAACTTGATGGTTAAGTGGGCTTGAGTTGGAGTAGTACTAGGATGGGTGACCTCTCAAGAAGGCCCAATCTTCACCCCTAGTAGCATCACCTAGATGCAATGAGTGCTAAGTATACCATTCATTCTCATGAGAGATGGGTTTATGTGAACCACTACTCATGAAACATGGGTCAATGTGTTTGACTAGAAAAACTAAATAGTTGAATCTTGATAGCAATATCATAGTTTGAATCATTGTGTAAAATACCTCCTACTTATCAAATTGTATAACTATTTCATTAGAATATTACATGATGCAATTACCTGTTTATTTATGTCCATGTCACATCCTACAAAACAAAAATCAAGTTTAATTATCCCAAAGTAACATCCTATACTCATAATTATGTTCGTATTACCCTGATTGCCTCTATAATTGTATTTGTGATAAATTTGGGCCTCATAGAACCTCAAATTACATTATATAGTCTTAATTATATTGAAATAGTTCAAATTGGTCTATTTTTACTTAATTCTTGAGTTGATGGACTATTTAATTTAGAGTGTTATGACTGTTGGGTAGATTGGCCCCTAAATTACATCTTATATAGTCAAAATTAGGTTCACAAGACTCAAATTTTCCCCAATTTCCTTCATGATTGAATTTATGCACTATTTTATTTATTATATTATGTAAAAGTGTTCTCTTAACCCCTAAATTACATCCTATATAATAAAAAATGGATTCAAAGGATTCAATTTCTTCCAACATACATCAATGATTATAAAAATTGACTAATTAGGTCCATATGTTGTTAAATATGAGCTAATTTAGCCCTAAATATTATCCTACACTCATAATTAAGTTCAAGGGTTTCATATTGGCCCCATTACCTTCATGTTTATTTTTTTAATAAAATTGGGGTCGATTAATCCATATGTTGAATCCTATACATCTAAGTAAGCCATAAATTAGGTTCATAGAACTCAATTTGACCCAAATCACATCCCTAATTATACAAATTAACAAACTAGATCAATTCACTATGGAATAAGAGATAATTTATCACTAAAAAATGTCTTTCTCTTGTAGTTATGTTGAAGGGGTCCAAATTCACCTTAATTTCATTCAATATTGAGTTAGTGGAATATTCAATTTATATTTTTATGATATCAGGGTTAATTGACCTCCAAATTACATCATGTATAGTGAAAATTACATATAAAGTGCTTAATTTTGTCCAACTATCATCATAAATTAGCTGAATATGTCAAGAAATATGAGTTGATTTCGAGCCCAATTTCACATCCTAGACTCATAGTTAGGTTTAATAGGTTTATATTGACCCTAATTACCTTTGGGTTTACATTTTTGATAAAATTAGGCTTTAGGGTTTAGGGTTGTAACATTAAACTAATTAGGTTAATATGTTTCAAAATATGAGCAAATTTATCTTGAAATCACATCCTATACTTATAATTAGGTTCAATGGGTTTAGTTTGGCCCCAATTACCTTCATGTTTGCATTTTTGATAAATGTAGGGTTTATTAAGCCATATTTTACATCCTATACAATCAATTGATCAAAAAATTAGGTTCACAAGGCTCAACTTATCCCATATCATATATCTATTTATAAAAAATGACTAATTAGATCAATTCATGATGCAATTAGTGTTAACTTAGTCCCAACTCAAATCATCCCTTAAAATTAGTTTGATTAGGCTCAAATTCACCTCACATTCCTCCATAATTTAATGATTCAAATATTTGGTTCATTATATGAGGAAACAAGAGCCAAATTTACTACAAATCACATCATATAGAATTAAAAATAACTTCACATGGCTTAATTTTTAAAATCATGTCATTAAATGCATCAGTTTGACTAATTATCTTAATCTATGATGAAATGAAAGATAATTTAGCCTAAAATCATATCATATAGTTACAATTAGATTCAAAGGGTTTATATTAACCCTAATTGAATATATAATTGAACCAAATGACAATTTCATTCATTATATAATGATATTGGGGTTTATTGAGTCCAAAAGCACATTTTATACATGTTAAACTTGCATCTGTCATTGAACCAAATAATTATTTGCTTCACTCTTTGATAAAATTAGTGTCGATTAAGCCTCACTTCACATTTTATAGTCATAGTTAGGTTGAAGGGGCTCAAATTATCCCTAATTGCCTTGAAATTAAATCAATAGAATGTTTGATTTATTTTATTATGATATTGGGATTGATAGCCCCAAAGTACATCCTTTATAGTCAAAATTAGGTTCACAGGGCTCAATTTCACTCAAACTACATCACTAACTACACCAATTCACTCATTTACTTAATATGCCTTGAAAAATAAGCTAATTTATCCTTAATTCACATCATATTCACACATTAGCATTAAAGGGGCTCATGTTGGCCGTAATTACATCCCCTATTGAAACAATTAACTATTTTGTTCATTTGTTAATGAAACTAGGCTTGGTTTATACATAAATCATATTCTATATAGTCAAAATTATGATCATAGGCATAAAATCATCAAAATTTTATTACTATACCCATTATGTCCTATTTATGGTAGTGTATATATTGAAACACTCCACTTTAAAATAAAAATCTAAAAAGTATAAGTGTGAATAGATAGATAGATAGATAGATAGATAGATAGATAGATAGATAGATAGATAGATAGATAGATAGATAGATAGATAGATAGATAGATAGATAGATAGATAGATAGATAGATAGATAGATAGATAGATAGATAAACATAAACATGTACACATAGGATCATTTTATTTTGGGCTATCTTCATGGAATGCATATGCATTCTAGCATATACATGATATGGTATGTTTTAATTTAAAAAACATCCCTTTTGGCTTGTAAATGGCTTGGATTCTTAAGCCAAAGGCTTAGACTTATAGACACACAATTGAATCCATGATATTTGATAGAAACTACGAAAATTCAACTTTCGTCACTAAAAACAATATGAATTTCAATGAGATAGTTAATAATAAAATTACTATAATGATAAACACACTCTCCTCTTTCCAAATATGTTTTTTTTTTTTTTTTTTAATTAAATTATTTTAAGGGTTTCATTTGTGTTGACTTCTAAAGATGGATTCTTTAGGTCACTACATATTGTAAATATATATACCTATATAAGCTTATGTATTTTTTATCATTGATCCAAATAAAAAATATATTAGGGTCACAAACCAAGCTTAATTCTACACACCATTTTTAAAAAAAAAAAATAATTTTAATTTTTTTAAAGTAGTTATGGGAGACTACAAAACCGACTATCTATTTTGTGTCAATATTCAACATTTATTTACTTGTAAAATTGATAATAAAAGAAACATTGAATTTTTTTTTAAAATGGTTCACAAAGTAGATGATATTATTCAAATTTTTACTAATAGGTTTCAAACAATATTAAACAATGCTAAAAAAAATGAGGCGTTGTAGGCTTGTCTATCTACATTGTTTTCCTTTAAAGAATATGAGACCCTCTTCAAATTTTATATGTTTTACCTAATTATAATTTACCATTTTTTTAACAAATTAGTGTCTTGGAAAGTATAATCAAAATTATACAATTCATGTTAATATACCATCTTCAAATATTGAGTTTAGTCATCTCAATTAATGTAAAGAAGTTGAGATTTCTCAATTTTTAGGAAACATATGTCCATGGATAGGCTCCTTTTGTTCCCTAACTTTATGCACTTAATCATTTGTTGACCTACTCACTTTAATAGTCTTTATGATTTCATACAAATAATTCAATTGTCCATGTCTAATTAACCATATAAGATGAAGTTGATGAATGATTGCATCTTTGATAATGTTAACTTCTATTTCATGGTAAGTAAATTTTGAATAACCCTAAAGTTGAGATAGTGAATTGATGATCTAAAATGAGAATTCTTAAAAATTCTTTGGATATAAAATAATAAGATTTTGGTAGGATGAAAAGTGAACTAATTTAAAATTTTATAATTATAAAATTACAAGATAATTTTTTTTGGGGTCTCCTTGTAGATAAAAGAAATGATTAAACTTAAAGTTTAAGTCATATACAATCCTATCCACTACCTATATTTAACTTCTTTTTATAGAAATACTATAATAACCTCCAATTAAAAATAAAAAAATTAAACTTAACTGAATTAGCTATATATTTACATATGGTAGATAATATGCATCCCTTAAAATAATAAGATTTTATTATTTAATAATGGGTTGTATTTTTTTTAAAGACTGAACAATCCATTCTTGTTAATGTATCCAACTATTTTAAATGAGTATGGACTCTAGCATTGAAATCAAAGGCAAAATAATATCTCATTGGTGATTTTTTCGATCCCTTTCATTTTTAAATCATCTATGATTTTTTTTTTAAAGTCATCATTTTGTTATGAAGACTCAAGGATTCAATTGCCTATTTTTGTGATTGGTTGCATGTGTATTTATCAACTCGCATGGCATCAAAATTGGCTTTTTTTCCAGCCTTAGTCACATCTTACGTAGCTTATTTTCTAAGTGCTTGATTTTTTGACTTATCATGCAAACTTTTGCATTCCTTTTAATTCTCCCACTTCTATCATTTTTTTTAACTTGCCATTTAGTTGTATGCCTTATGCTCACTCAACTCAATATTATTACATGTCATTTTCACATCATGACATAATTTCACAAATCTCGTAACTTTCTCTCATGAAAAGTTTGACTTGACTATTCAGTGCCGCTTGGCATGATCTTGCAAAACTTGCAAGTAGGTTTGTGCAACATTCAAGGACTATGAGGTTGCGAATATAACTTATTTAAATGAATGACTTTGGTTCTATACTTTTAATAATATAGACCACTAGTTATTGAATAATATAGGAAAAATAATATGGTCATAGACAAAATATTCATTGGTTGACCATCACCTTTTGATATCGTCTATGTTTCCATAGAAATTGTTTAGTTGTCTATGTCTATGTAACCATATAAGATGAATTTAATGAATGATTACATTTTTGAGAAAGATAACATTTATTTAATGTTAAGTAAATTTTTAATAGATTTAGAGTTGAGATATTGATTAGATGATATTAAAATAGAATATTTAAAATTTATTATGTTATAAGATAATATTTTTTTATAGGTTAACGGATAAAGTAATTTATCTTATTATAATTTTAATATTATAAAGAAAAGAATATTGTTTGTTTTGTTTTTTTTGTAGATATAAAAAATAAATAAAATTAATTTTTAAAGCATATCAAATCTTAACCACTATTTATATTGGATTTGATTTTAATTACAAAAGTAGAGTGGGAAATAAAATAAATAAATTTATCTAGGTTAGTTATATGTTTACATATGATAGTTAATGTAGATGCCATCAATTAGTTAGTTTTTACTCTTTCATTATGAGTTGGATTTTATTTAAACATTGAATAATCCCTTGTTTTTAATGGATCTAATAAATATCAATTAGTAAAGAGGCTAAATTTTAACTCAATAGTTAAAAAATACCTCACTAATAAATTGTTTAAACACTTTCATTTATTAAATTATCTTTAAAACTTTTGTCTCAAATCATCTTTTTATTAAATAAAATCAAAGACATAATTACTTATTTTCACGTTTGGTCATATGTATTTCATATAACCACATACTCTTGAAATTGGATTTGTTTTCATGCTTGGTCACATTTTAGTTATCCTAATTTCTAAGTGTTTGATCGTTGATTGTGTAGATTTTCACATTCCTTCACAATCTACCGTTTATCTTATTTTTACATCTTTTCGATCAGTCACATACCTCATGCTCAGTCATCCCAACATTTCCACAAATCATCATGACATCACGACACACCATTATATATTTTAGTAACATTTTCTAAGGCAAAAGTATAACGTGACTCCCAAATGTCGCTTAGCATAATATTTCATTCTCACACATGTGAATAAGTTTGTGTCGTGCTAAAGAACTTATACGTTGCAATGAAATCACTATCAGCCATGCTTCATGATTTCACACATTCACAAGTCATAGAGGAGTTTGCACTGTCCCTGAAGATTGTGAGGCTGCGAGGCAACTATTATTACCCATGTGTTACTATGAGGTAGTCACAACATGCCATGGGTCAAAATCCTATTTCCCACACACTTTGACCTATATCTATTATTATAAAGCCAGAGGCTTATACCGCGGGTGAAGCCCTATATTCGTCTCACGTGACGACAAAACGAAAATATGCCATTTCTACCCATTCAGCTATTGAGACTTGCAAGCCAGGCTTTCGTTTGTGCAGGTGATAGTGAAAACGACACGCAGGGCAGCTTCGTAGAGTAATTGCAGACTACCAGTTTTAGCCTTTCAAACGATACACTTGGAAACTACCCGTTTAAACGTCCAGGTTGATGGGGTGCGTCTGCTCCATGCTCCAGCCATTTGGGCTCCGCTTGGTCCTCTCTAGATCTTGCACCATGGAATGTTCACCTGCCACCAGTAAATTTCCTCCTTAGCTTTTGAAACCTATTAATGAAAATAAATCCATAATTAATACAAGGTTCAGTACTGTTGGTACGAGACTCAGAACCAGAATCCATGCTACGCCTAAAAACAGAAACTTTATTTTCAAGCATGCTGGGGCAGAAATTAGAAATTTTATCTTGAGTGATGTTTCCCCATATGGCCGGCATCCCAGTAGCTCTCTCTTCAGTAGTCTCTTCATTAGTCAAAAGATTCAAATCGCCCCTACTGTGAAGGTCTACGATCTCAGAAGGTGAATGGGCCTGCTTCATTTCACAGTGATTCCGACTGTATTTAGAAGATACAAAAGGTGACTCCATATCTGACAGATCCTTGTGTACCTTTGGATGAGGCTGCATAGGGATTTGACTCCATCCCTTTTCCAGAAGAATAGGGCACAAATCTGAAGGTTCTTTATTGAATCTGAAACTTAGCAAAGTGTCAGAACGAAAAAAGCATTTAGTTCTAATGTCTCCCCGAGTTTTATTAACGCTATCTCCTACCTATTCCTCCTGCCCCTTAATTTCATGTACTACAGACATAAAAGATTGAGAAGACAAAAATGAAGAATTGATTTAAAGTCGCTAGAGGGGAACTGAAGAGCAGAAGCTAGGCAATTGCTGCATCGATCGTGAAAACTAGTCGATTAACCGATCCATGCAAATTACACTGCAAAACTTAATGTCAGGGACTGCTGGCATGTTAAGCGCATGTGTGTTAAAGTAAGGCCCATGTACGAGCTGTTAAGTCTTTGAAAGCCATCATAAATAATGGCAGCTATCAATCCATCCAGCCAGTTGGTAGGAACAATGCAGTTAATAGTAGGAATAATGCAGTTAACATGGTATTTTTGATATTGAATAGGGGATTCAATGGAACGTAGCTTTTGGCTGAATCAAATGTGACATTTGATTGTAGAAAAGGTCTTGACTAGGTGGGTTTTTCCATGGTTTATGTTTGGCTTAGTGATTTAAAAATGGTTTTTGTATGGCTTAATGATTTAAAAATGGTTTATGTATCGCTTAGCCATTAATGTATTTTTAAAGCTGCATTCCTCAAAAAGTAGAGTCCAACTGTTGATGTACAGGTTAAATCAAGATGCTATCCTCTTCCCTTTTAAGTAACTTCTATGGCCCCAATTAATGGGGTATATTTAGTTTTCACGGTTCAAATACTTTTAATGGAAATATATTTAATTTATAAATTAATTAAAGGAAAAAATTAAATTAAGTTAAATAATTTATATAGATTTTTTTTTGGACCTTATATAGAGGGGAATGATTAATGTTATAAATTGGGGAATAATTAATGCTATAAATTATTAAATATAGTTTTAATTTATTTCTTTTATAATATATTGTATTTTAAATGTTTATGTTTTTTTTTTTTTATTAAATTGACACTCGTAAAATGTTTTTTTTTTAATGATTTTTAAATTTTATTTTTTTGTGTGTGTTTTAATAGGAAGCATTCACATGGAATCACTGATTTATATAGAATGTTAGCGTTTCAGCATATATTTTAGAAATAAACATATAGAGGATTATAATAATGAGTAAGCATACCTCTGAATTACTGAGATTTTTTGGTTAAGTAGTCATGAGCAAGGGTATCCATATCGTCAAATTCATTCAGGGCACGATTTTGACCTTAACTATTTGAATCTTTGTGTTGGGTAACTAGAGGGATTTTTACTCTAGTGGATGGATATAAGCAACCATCATCCTCACTAATTGGACTACAACCCTTATGATTAATCTTTGATTTAAATATTGCTATGACGTAAAATAAAATTTCACAAGAACATCTACACCAATATATATAGAATTACATTTTGTTTATTATCTGAAATATGTGAACTACATATTAAAACATGATTTGACAAAAATGTATATACATTTCGATATCTTTTATGCATATTGGATTGACCACAATGCAAAAAAATAAAATTCTATTAAAAAATAAAGAAATAAATTTATGAATATATTTTACAAAGCAAATTGCAAATAGATAAATTTGGTAAATGTAAAATGGAAAAAAAATCGATTAGAAAAAGAAAGTTAAAAGGTATGCAGTGTTTTTATTTACATTATTAATGCCTACACCTATTTCAATTATATGTACTTTGTACATTTGAGCATAAAAGTAGAGTGAAAAACATAAATTAATCACTAATTGTTTTTAATGCGCAAACATAACATGTAAATATATATTGAAATAGATGTGCAAAAAAGTATGCATTTAAAAATTTATTATTTATTTGACATTTTTGAAATTATTTATAAAAATATAATTTCAAAATAAATTGCAGAGGAAAAAAATCAAGTGTAATTGATAAACACATAATAATTACCTATGTTCATTTCAATGAAAACTACCATATGGATAGTAAATCACCACCACTTTATCTCAATAATATTCTCACCACAAATAAAACCATATTTAGTTCATACCTAATCGAATGCATATACCACCTCCAATCTTCTACCTTGCAACACGACAATCACTATAGCTACAACGTAGCTCTTCCTATTGAATTTTCTATTTTATGATACTATTATCTTTTATTTATGAAATGCCATAAATATATTTATTGAAATTTACACATTATTAAAAAATTATATATTAAAATATATAATATAATATAACAAAACAACATATTTAAAATATATAATATAGAATATAACATATAATATAGTAATATATTATCATATAATATATTATAATATAATATAAAATATATTAAAAATTATAATATAATTTATTAAAATATATATTATATAATTGAATATAATATTAAAATACATGTTACATAGATAAATATATAATATTTATGTATAAAACATATTAAAATATATACTATAAAAACTAACATAATATATTAAAATTAAATATTAAAATAAATTAAAATATTATATATATTTATTTATTGGAGGTTTATTTATTATATATATATATATATATATATATATATATATATATATATATATATATTAACTAAATTAAATATCTAATAAAAATTTGGTCCATCTTATCGTTCATTTGTCCTTAGCTAAATTCATCTGTAAAAATGTTGGTGAATTCAAATTGGAAAAATGATATTTATATAAGAATGATGAAAATATAAATACTTGATATTGTTAGGTTATTAAATCAATTTCTTCTTCAGAGTATATCAGGTGAGGCAGTGGTGCCTTAATGATGTGTATTACCATGTGGGCTCTAGGCTTTAAAACAGTGCACAAGTTCTTCTTTGCCTATAGATTAATATCTCATCACTTGCAGGTTGCATGCCATGCATACATTTTAAAATTGTGATGATTTTTTATTTCTTTTAAATTCCCTTCTTGAGATCAAAATGGCCTTTCTTAAAATATTGAGATCAAAATGACCTTTTTTGAAATCTTGACATCGAAATGGACAATGTTGGATGTCATCATAGAGGCCCAAAAAATTTGATGTGGAGATTTCTTCTTTCTCTACGATTACCATGCCTTTTATGTATCCACATACCTAGTATGGTTGATAACACTACAAAATCAAAATCAAATGACTTTCATTTTATAGCACTTAGATGTTATATATAATATCACATATATTCTCTAAACTTAAGGTATAAATTCATTTTGTTTTCATATATATATATCACACAAACTATTAAATATGTATATTAAAAAAAATAAAAGAATCATGGGAGGTGTATAAAAATTTACACTTCTCATGACACACACACACACACACACACACACACATCATATTTTTTTTTTTAATATAAAAATTTAATATTGTGTTATATATATATATATATATATATATATATATATATATATATATATATATATATATATATATTGAATGTCATACATTGATATGTATTGATAGGTGTAGTGGTAGGGTAAAGTGTTATGGAGTGCATTATTTATTTATATGTTTAATTTTAAATTTTATATCTTTTCAATTATTATATGTCAATCTCTATTTTAAATTTAATGTCTATTTATATATTATTTTCAATTATCATATATCAACTTCAATCGTTAAATATCAATTTCAATATTAAATTTCATGTCTATATCTTAATTAATTTTTCTTTTATTTGTAAAAATTCATTTACAAATTATAATATCTTAATTACACAATGTAATTTAAAATTCCTCCAACTTTCTTTGCACCTTCCAAACAACTTCTAATACTACATAGATATAAGGGCTTCAAGAATGCACACCAATAAGAATGTATGAAGTGTTACCATGGCACATAATCGCAAGGAAAAGCCCAAGCTTGCATTTGAATTTAATGCTTAGCCATGACTATGCGAAATGATACCATGTAGTACCAAGCACAATACAAAATGGGCACAATGTCAGCGAATTAGCAAGGTGCATGACTCAATGAACCACATCAACCTATAAATACTAGGCTAAAATTGATGATTGTCATGTTCGTCAAACTATTAAGATCATATATATTTCAAAAATAGCCATGCAACTTTCATCATCTTTTAGTCATAGGCATAATTATATGATTAATGTCACGTTAGTCTATAATGAGATTATAACAAATTAATCTTAAAACAATGATCCAAACCTTGGAGTAGTTGTTTTATGTAGGTCCATAACCTTATAGGTCCATAACCCAAATGTCTCAATATTATATCTTGATGGTTAACGAATTGAGTCTAATTCGATAGATTTTCTATATTAATATGAAATAATTAATCATGATAGATGAGTTTATAATTTTTTTAATAAAATGTTATGAAATTTTTATGATAAAAGTGTTCAATCACTTTCTGCAAATAAAATTAAAATAATTAAATGAATATAAATTGTAGTCAATTTTATAGTAGTGTAGGGAAGATGCTCTACTATTCGATATTTGTTAGATTTTTTCCTTTTCAATTTGAAAATTTTAGGATCATGCAATAAAATTAATAATAAGAAATTACATAAATTCATATTTGAATATATGAGAAATAATATCTAAGCCTATGCCTCTGGGAGGAGGGAAAAAAAAACATGTTTGTTATGAAATCCATGCGTAACATATCAAAATCAATTCTATTATAAAATGGAGAAAAAAGTAATTTTGAAATGTGTTTAATACAAAGGGTTGACCAAAATATATTATAAATAAATTTTTATTTCAATTAAATTATGAAAAAAAATCTATAAACATTAAAAGAATTGGGTATTGATTTAAAAAATATACAAATAAAATTTTTATAAAAATTAATATCTAATAAATATTACATTATAATGAGGAACAAGTGTCATGTTATAATTTGTATTTGGATAAATAGATGAAATTCTTAAAGTTTGGAATAAGAAAACATTAACTTGTATAATAAACTAAATTATTGGGTTGTAATTTGGTTAATTTTATATTAATAATAATTGTGAGACAAGTGAGATTTATTAGATAATATATTCTCTCAAAATTTTATCAATAATTAAAAAGGTTAAAATCAAGATCATGCATGCTTTTTACTCGTAGTTGTTTAGTCGAAGGAGCTCACTAATTTAAATGTACGCTGACTCGTGATTGTAATCTGCTATATATTTATTTTTGAAATATGAACTAAGATGCCAACATTCTATTTAATTTAATGATTCTCCATATGAATGCTACCTATTGAGGTACTCCCAAAAAATGAAAAATGAAAACAAACACAAAAAATTTAAACTAACACTTTTCTAATTAAAAAAAAAATGCTGAAAGATAAGAAGCAAGGTTTAAATTTTACGGTTGTTCATCAAAAAATTTCATAGAAAATAAGGTCAACCATCAAATTTAAGTATCAATGACAAACTCAAAATGATAAATTAAAATTTAATATCCCTCTTAATCAGATACTAATAATTACTTGTAAAAATCATTTAAATAATAAATAAAACATTCATAAGTAATAATCTCATAAAAATTAATATTTAATTTAAATAGTAGTTAACCATATCTATTTTCAAGTAAAACTTCGATCTATTATTTTTATGATATATTATTTAAATGTTTCTTAATATAAACTTTTTTTAAACAACCAAAATAAAAAATAAATAAATATATATATATGAAAATAATTTTTTAAGATATTTTTCACCGTCTTTTTTTTTTTTTTTTTCCGCCTTCCCAGAAATGCAAAAGAAAAGACAACATTAACCCTGGAGTGCCGTCAACAAACACAACCTGTTGACGGAAGTGGATATTTCATATTTCATAGTTCATATTTTTTAAATGAAAAGAACCTACCCTATTTCACTCGTTCAGCCGTATTCTTTCATATCAACACATCCTATCTCATATCATGTGGAACTCGGTCAACCCAAGAATGGGCAATGTATACGGACGTTAAAAGGAATATGCCAATATCTGCTTCTTCATGTTTATTGCTTCAAACTAATAAATGATACCCAACTCGTAAATGATACTACGAGTATCTTCCATGGATATTCTTTACATTTTTTTTGTAAAGAATATTACATGATGGTAAAATTAAGTGTACAATTAAGTATGCAAGGTAATAATGGTAATATTGTTTGAAATATTAATTAAATTTTAATGTGAGAATAATAATAAAAAAAGTAAAGTTTGATAATTATATAAATAATTAAAAAAAAATAAAAAAATAAGAGAGATATTTAAGTATATGTTGTGGAAGTTGAGTACATTATATTTTAAAAATTAGGATTTGTATGAGAAGAAATTGGTAGTTTATTGATTAGATATTTTTTATATTGATGATTGTTTATGTGGATATTGATTTTGTACTCTTTTTATTTTTCAGATTATATAATTTATTTGACAGGTGTATAAAATAATGATACGATAAAATAAGTAATAAAATAATGTGTAATTTAATTGACGTAGAAAATCTTGAAAACATTTTGAATAAATATTTCATATACTAAAAATAAAACTAATATGATTATATATATGTGATTAAAATCCTAAAATCTCAACTTAAATGACTGTTAGAGCTTTACCCTTATCCTAAATAATTGAATGTAACTATATCTCCAATTATAAATTTATCACGATACAATATACTAATAGCACGAGAACTGTATACATAGTATTTACATTTATAATTGGTAGATATGAGAACTACTTTTAATTGTTTCTAACTTTTACGTGATCAATAAAATATTTTAATTTAGTAAAGGAAAAATGCAAGTAAGTTGATTTCGTGTATTGTTTTCAATAGAAACAAGAAATTAAAAAGTTAATAACTATTACTCTATAAAGTCACTTATTTATGCTGCATTTCAATATATGATTACATTGCATTTAGTAAAAAGAATGGGATGAGAAACATACACTCTTTATCGCTTTAGAAGTTTCCTAACGTTTTATTAATTATTACTATTAACATTAGTAGTAGATTTGTTGTACCACAACACGACTCAATGATGGTTGGGTTGTTGATGGATTTCTTAATTTTGGTTATTTATGTAGGCACCATTAATAAATTAAACTTTGAAATGTTGAAGAAAGGAAGGTAACAATTTTATATTGTGTTTTACATTTAGAGAATAATATATAAGATATTATTAATTAATAATAATTATTTTTTTGTAACAATAGAAAAAAATAATTGGGTTGAAAATAATAAGTATATTTTTCTAGGAGTTATAGTGTAACAATTAAAATAGATGAATTGACATATTCATAATTCAAATTTAAATCCAACTAATATTTAAATAACATATAATAGGAGACATATATTAAAGAATTGACCAATCCTATAATTATTATATATCAAAGGAATATATTATTTTATTAAAGTAAAATGGTGCATTTTTTGAACTAGAGCCGGGACTCTAGAAAAGAAACATATAGCTCAAGGCAAAAAAAGTCAAATATTACAATATGTATGACATCACTACAACATAAAAAAATAATTATAAAAAATAGCTAAAAAACAACTGTCAACGATCCATTCAAAATACTGAACATTTGAGATCCAAGGATCAAAGACGATAAAACCAACCTCCATTTACCTTTTTAATAATAGTAAAAAAGAGGTCTTTTTGAAGCAAAGGCTCAACCTTGAACATGAAACCAATAACAAAAGACAAGAACTTCATATTTTTAACAAACATGACAATCCTAAACATGAATCTACACATTCTTGTTTTGAGATCTAAGGGTCACATTAAGAGGGAGTACCTTCTCTTTACAATTTTTTTTTTTTTTTTAAAGAGTTTACCACCTTCCAATTCTCTCTTTCCCAAGTGTCATACTGAATAAAAATAGTCACTTCTAGATTAACAATTAGAATAAAACTATTTATCGACCTTCCCTCTTCAACATTAGAAATTTGAATGATTTGCAATGAAGTTCTGGTTGATCACTTGTCCCTTAAAACAACTAGAATTTCTAAAACCACTTTAAAGATTACATTAATAATGAAATTTTCAGAATCACCAACTACTTGATTCTCTTCCTTTTCATTCAAATCAACTATACTTTCTTGCTATCTATAATTATATAAAAAATATATATATTGAAAAATATATTATATTCTAAATTAATTGTCTTATATAACAAATGTCTATAATTTCAACTTATAAAAAATATCTATAATTTCAACATATAATAATTAATTTTATTTTTTATAAATTTTAAAACAATTATTTTTATTTTATTTTAAAATAGTTAACATGGATATCTTGCTCCCCTCTTCTCATACAATAATACTAATAATAATTATATACTCTTACAATGCATCAGTATTACTATTATTAATCAAAATTTATATTATATATCCACAACTACACCCACCTCCTCAAGGGGCTGCTACCTGTCCCTGTGCCTAATATTTTTGCAATTTGTTATAATATATATGTTAGTAGATTCAAATATAATTTTGCATTGTTCCCTGTTCTCAGTAGATCATTTACTGCAACAAATAAATGCACCAATACTTTATGTCATGCAGCCTTCGTCTGTCCTCCTCTTCCATGAATTCATAAGTATAATTTTTGGTTTATGCTTTAAAATGTTTGTAAATTGTTATTTCCCATCACGTCCTGCTGAGTGAATGCAATGATTACCCGCGTCTTTTTGTTTTCTGTGAGGATTATGCATACGCGTAATTCGAGAAAAATTGGACGACAAGATATTGTTTATAAATGGTACTAGCTGCTTGTTTGCTTTGTTTCTTACTTTAAACTCGACTTTGCATTTTTTTTAATTTCTATTTTCATTGAACTTCTGAAGCAACGGTATCGCAGTTTCATGTTTGAAGCTGCAGTGGCAGAGTTTTCTTCTCGCCCAGCGATTTTCTGTGAGATTTGTATCAAATTTAATGAAATGATGGTTCAGAAGACATCGTCATGTATTGCTATTTCTCTTTAAGTTGAACTATCTATTGCAGGTGTTGTATATAGGAATCTCTGCAACTATTACGAATGGCCAGTATAATTAGCGGTGGAATACTTAAATTGCTTTAACAGAGGTGGATAAGATCAGAGCTTTGAAATTTAATTACTGTTTTCCACTCTTGCAGAACACTTCTATTTATGTTTTAGTTGGCAATATTTTATGGGTTGACCGGTACCTTCTAGCAAGTGTGATAATATTTATTTTATGGGTTGATCTGTACATTCTAGCAATCTTCCCTGTCTCGGGATCGAAACCAAGAAAGAGCGGATCCAAAATTTAAAATCTCAGTACAATCCAGTATCTTTATGCTAATCGTATCCATGATTAAATTCCATAAGCAGTATGTTATATTAAAATTTGATTTTTTGGTTTCCTCTCATTTGACAAACCAAAATCACTCGTTTTCCAACAGCTGTGTTTGGAAGTTTGTTAGGCACTTATGCTTGTTATTTTTCAACACCCAGCACTAAAAACTAAATCTGTATATTTTTCCTTTCGTCAGGTACCGGCTAGGGACCAATAAATCGTTGTCATCTACTCATCTTCATTATATTTTCATTGTAATTGTTGTCATCTACTCATCTTCATTATATCTTCATTGTAAGATAAGTTTCTTCTTGTCCATCCGATTAAACAAAAGTTACATAAGATCCATATACACTGGATAAAATATCAAGAACCACCAAGTTGATGAAAATGGAAGGCCTAAAGTAGTCAATAATTTGAGGTTTATAGTTTCCCAAAAATTTCTCTTCTTACACGTATTAGCGTCTAAGTGGGATGTAGATATCCATTCACCATCATATAGTAGACACCTAATTTTACAAGCCTTGGTGTTATAATGTTCTAAATATTATGTGTGCTTATGGATCATGATTTTCATGTAGTGGTTAATGGGTGCTTGACAATATATATTTTCCTTTTGTGCAATTCCATGGCCCTCTCATTTTCCTTGTGCCCAGGGGTTTATTTTCTCTATCCTCTCTTTCATTGTTCATCTTCTCTTCTTGGGTAGACTCGTAACTATTAGGAGTTTGTCCCTTTAAATTTTATGGGACCTTCCCATCTCTATGCTTTTTCAATGTTTGGATTTAATAGTGGTCTTCTGCCTTTTGTCTGGCTAACTTTTGTATGCCAATTATTTTTTAATTAAAATCATAAGAAGTTTATATATATATATATATAAATAGTCCATTGACATTTTAAAAAGATGAAAATATAAGGATGATATTGAATATCCTAAGATTTAATTTCATTTTAAATTTAAACACATTTAAAAAAGATTTATTTAACACTTCTTTTTTAGAATGTTTAAGAAAAATCTAATTGCATATCCAATTACGAAGAGATATTTAAAACTCTACCTCAAATACATCATCTACATATTGCATGAACTATGAATAGTCTTATTTTGACAAGTTGAATATGTCATTGGAAATCTTAATTGGGTGTCTATCTAATTCAACTACTTCTCGCTTATCTCTTTTAGATTAAGATCTTATTGTGTAAATCTAGGACGAAAAGGAGATTATTAAATTTTGAAATTATTCTAGTAAGAAAAGAAAGATATCATATAGAAAGGTGTGACATCAAAAAGTGAATCAACCCTAAAAAACATAGACCTAAAAAACCTTGTCTTGGGAAGATTCGACACTCCTAGACAAACTTGGTGTGAATTTCAACATAGCATCAAGTTTGCCTAGGGAAAACATAATGATCTCATTGTACCAAGGGATGAGTTTTCCTAAGAGGGTTAGATATCACGTATAGGTGGCATACAATCTACACATTCTAAATCTAAGTTCATATTTTTAGAAAGTGATTAAGGTTTGACATCTCATTTCATATTGTTTTCATTACTATTATCATTTTTGCATTACATGTGATCTATTTTTGGATTTTATACATTATAATAGGTCTGATTTCTATACTCTATTATCATATTTTTTAGATCTATTCATTAGTATAATTTATTTATCTAATTTTGTTTAAAAAACTAAAATTATGATAAACATAATTCATGAATACCATATATTTTCCGCATTCAATATATAGAATTCCATAAATGCACAAATCCTCTCAAAGTTTTTATTTATTTCCCTCATTTTAAATTTTAATAATAAAGATTTAAAAAGTAATAAAATTGGGCATAATCTATTTATAATCTAAAACAAATAAAGAAAGTGCATGCATGCATGCATGCATACATAAAAAAGAAGTCAGCATACTCTTTCCAACATGTTACTTCCTCCACATACTCACCTAGAGCACATGAAACTAACTAGTATGAGGTAAGAACCAAGTGCCCATGTTCATTTGAATGTTTACCTCATAAAACAAAACCATAGATAGGATCCTCATGTAACAATAAAAGAATACCTATATCCACACAAGGAATCTGATGTAGTGGCCTATCTTCGAAAGGCCATAAAGTTCATTGGTAAGTCCATTTGAGCTCTCATTCAAGCTAAAACAAAAGTATTATTTTTTTTTAACTTAGACATAATCTACCCTATATATTTAGGGGCATTTTGATATTTTTTCCAAGGCCATGTGTGACCATGTAATGGTCATAAAATGTATTTTAATATAATTTTGGGAGTATTTATTTCTATTTTAAAGAAATATTTATTATTGTAATTGGACATGAACATGAGTTAAATTCATACATTAGTTTAATTATAGTGTTTACTTTGAATGTAAAATTACTAAAAATAATAGTTTTGAAAAATAATAGGGCATTTCTTTTTTAATTTATTTATTAAATTTTTATGTCAAGTCCATTTTTAAATTAAGGTTATTTTAAAAAAAATTATGGAATGCTTTTATTCATTAAAAAACAATCAATTTTTTTAAATGAAAATTTGAGGATTATGCTTATTAAGTTTAGTTTTTCTTTTTTTTTTTTTTTACTTTTTTTTTTTTTTTTTCAAAGATTCATCATAAGCCTTTGATCTATGCAACAAACAATAAAATAAACCCATATTTACACATATACATCTCCAAAGATATTTAAAACACTAGATGAAGTATCATCAACAAAACCAAAATACGAGATAAAAATATTGTGCACATGAAGTCTATAGCCAATAAATAAAAGGCCACATACATTAGCATATCAAATTTAAAGGAGTTGCTTGCTTGGGGTGTGTTGGAAGAAAATAATTCTAATTTTTTTATTGACTCAAAAAATGACATTTATAATATATTTATACTACTTATCCAATGTTCTCAAAACATCTTCACACTGTCATATTAAAGAATTTAGTGTCTATCTTTACTTTCATCTATAAATGGAGGAGGTGATAAGAAATAAAAATAATGTAATATTTAAATATGTTGTGTTGTCATTCCCCTCTTATTACATTATTTTTACAAATGTACTCGCTAAACAACTAAAATTTCACCTTTCCAAGGGATTTGGTGAGTATATCTGCTATCTGTGCATCTGTAGGACAATATTGGAGCTGGATGTGGTGGTTTAAAAATTGATCTCGAATGTAGTGGCATTTGACCTCTATATGTTTTGTTCTTTCATGATAATCAAGATTCTTCACAAGTTGTAACACACCTTGGTTGTCACAATGAATGATAGGTGGCTTTTTTTTTGGACAACCCAAATTTGCTAGTATGTGACATAACCATATCACTTTGCACATTGTTCCAGGTGCAGTGTGATACTCTACCTTAGTGAATGAAAAAGTAACGACAGTTTGCTTCTTATTGATCCATGAGATTGGTCCAGATCAAAGATGAAATATGTATCCTGATGTTGACTTTCTATCATCAATAAATATGGCATAGTCTAAGTCAGTGTATCTCTATGAGAAGAACTGACTATTCTTCTTGTTTTCCAGATCATACTCAAGTTTAACATAAACATATCTCAAAACATGCTTTGTTGCAACCCAATTACATTTCTTCCATTCTTGTATAAATTTGGAGAGATAACTTACAACAAAACATATATCTGGTCCAATGTAGGTCAAGTAGATGAGACTCCCAATGAGCTATCTATAGAGAGTTGCATCCACTTGAGGTGAGTCCTAAAATTAAGAGAATTGTAAGCCTTTCTCCATCGATGTTGAAAGTGGCTTACAATCTGACATTCTATACTTTTCTAGGAGTGTCTTGGCATATTTTATCTGGAAGATAAAAATGTGATTTGGTTTCTGGCATATCTCCAGGCCAAGATAGTAATGTAGTAGCCCCAAATCGGTCATGTCAAAGGATCTTTTGAGGTAATTATTTACAATATCAACCTAATCCTCTAAACTTTTAGTGATCACAAGATCATCCACATATAGAACAAAAATGGTGATATCTATTCCTACCTTCTTTATGTAAATGTTAGAATCTGAGGGGCTATGAGTAAAACCATGCTACAAAAGGTGATCATCTATTTTGGTATACCATGTCCTAGGAACTTGTTTTAATCCATAAAGTGATTTGATGAGATGAAATACCTTTTTAGGATGATTTTCATTAAGAAATCCTTTTGGTTGGGTCATGTATACATCTTCTTTTAGATCACCATTAAGAAAAGCACTTTTGACATCCATTTGATAAAGTCGCCATCCATTTTATGTTGCTAATATGCAAATATCTCTAATGGTCTTGATCTCCGTAGTAGGTGCAAAGGTCTCTTCATAGTCAATGCCCTCTTTCGAGCATATCCCTTTGTTACAACTCATGCTTTATGTTTGTCGATGGATCCATTTACCTTATATTTTGTTTTGAAAACCCATTTGTAGTCTATGAATTTATTTCATGTAGGTATATCAATTAGTTCCCAAGTCTAATTCTTCATGAGTGAGTCATACTCAGCATCCATTGCTTTCTTGCATTGTGGTTGATTTAAAGCTTCAAAAACATTATCAGGTTCAGAGCTATCAACTATTGTACTCATGAGTGTAAAATTTACCTCATGTCTTGTCTGACTCCTTGTTTTGACTCTAGATGTATGGGAGTCTCTATTGGTGCCTAGTACCTACTTCAGATGAGAACTTTGTTGTTGTGAAGAACTACTTGGTGGATGTGAAGAACTATTTGGTGGATGTTCTAAATCTCCAAGATCAACATACAGTTCCCCTTTCAGCTCTTCTTCCTGGTGAGAAGTCTTCTCATCATCTGAATTAGGAAGTAATCGGTGAGAGGTGGTTAGTATTGATTCATTGTTTTGCATCTTAAAGGATGATTCATCAAATACCACATCTTTGCTTTAATATATTTTCCTTGACTCAAGATCCTTGAGACGATATGCCTTTGAGGTTATGCTATAGCCCAATAGGATGCATGGGAGTGTTTTAAACTCCCATTTCTTCCTCTTTTGAGTTGGTACATGCATATATGTTGTGCAACCAAATACTCATAAATGAGAAATAGAAGGATTTTTTCCACTCAATACCTCTTTAATCATTTTGTCCTTCAAAATTTTTGTTGGTGCCCTATTAAGAAGATACACAGCTATCTGGACTGCTTTTGTCTAATAACATTTCTCTAGCTTTGTTATTGATAGCATGCAGTGAGCCATTTTTGTCATGGTATGATTGTGTTGTTCAATAATACCATTCTATTGGGGTGTGTAGGGAGCAATCAAATTTTGTTTGATTCCTTGCTGGTTCAAGAATTCCAAGAATTTATTTGACGTGAATTTCCCCTCAATCTGAGCAAAGGTTAAGTAGAGGTTGTTCGATCTCCTTCACAATTTGTTGATAAAAGACCTAGAAATGATGGAAAGCCTAACTCTTTTTTTTCATGAAGATTACCCACACATTCTGGGAGTAGTCATCAATGAACAGTTGGAAGTACTTGTATCTAGATAATGAAGTGGGTAATGGACCATTTAGATCAGGATGAACAACCTCCAAATGCTTCTTGGCATGGAGCTATCTTTGAATGAATCCCTATGTTATTTACCTGCAAGGCATCCAGGACATATGGGCAAAGAACTGGACAACTTTGGAAGTCTATGTACCATCCCTTTAGAACTTAGCTGGTATAAAGATCCAACTGATAAATGACCACAACGGTAATGCCACATGGTAGTGGAATCTATAGAAGATGAAACTACATTTAAAGCAAACAACTTATCTTTCATTTAAACTTTCGCAAGAACTTCACCTTTTCATGAAATCAGGAAGGTTTTCATGCCATTTTTGACAAAAAATTCCACCTTCACTTGATGATTCAGGAGCTGAGTGACTGATAAGAGATTGGATGTCAATTTAGAAACATATAATACCTTTGTAAGTGTACATTTTTGTGTTTTGAAGGGAATGGTAACTTGACCTATTCCTGTTGTGACATACTCTTTATCGTCGGCAATCCTAACCTGATCTCCAATGGATTGGTCTATCAATGAATCAAAGAGGTTCTTGTCACCTATCATGTGCTTAGTGGCACCTAAGTCAATCAACCAAAAATTCCTATTGGGTTGCGAGGTCTGGGAGACAATTACTACGTTCTTATCTTCATCAGTTATCACCTCATATGATTCATCATCTTGTTGGTCAATGAGATGTCCCTTCTGCTTCCACTGGTGGGGACATCTTTTTAACTTCTGAGAATCATCGTGCCCTGATGTCCTTGTCTTGCATGTAGATCATTTCTTTTGATTATTGTACAAACAGTTGTTGATTCGGCATATGTGACACCACCTCTTCGACTTCGATGATTGATGACGAGACAATTGTTGTTGTTGATGTTTCTATTTTTTTTTTAGAGGTCCCTTATGTAATTTTTCACCTTGTTGCTACTTCATTTCAGGAGCTTTATCTTGAGACTCATCTTGTGCTCAATTGATAGCCTGTTCTTGGTGCAACAGGTTCATGAGCTCTTCAAATGACATTTTCTTTTTAGTGATGTTTAGTGTCATGATGAACACTTTGAATTGGGAAGGGAGTGCTCACAAGGTAATCGAGACCAATGTTTGGTCATCTACCGTTTCATCGAGAGTTAATAACTCTATTCGTAGCTCTACTACTTAATGTAAAAATTCCTCAATTGTTTCATCGGACAACATAGCGAGTGTATGAAGTTTTGACTACAGATAAAGGATCTTTCTTTGATTTTTTGCCTCATATATAATTGCTAATTTGTCCCATGATGTCTCTGCTTGGTCAGCATCCCTAATATGCAACTGCACATCATCGGTGACACTTAGCATAATCAATATTAGATCCTTAACATTACCCTGTTCATACTTTGTGAGTGCATCGAGAATAGTAGGAACTTGTACATTCCCTGTCACGATGCTCCAGAGTGCTTCAAACTAAAAGATCGTACGCATCTTTGTTTTCTATGCAATGTAATTTGACCATTTAGAAGTTAGGCGTGAAAGAGGAGTAATTTGGGTGCATACATCTTCTATTATTATTTTCCTTTTATATTTTTACAAAATTTTGTAAAGCTAACAAACTAAGATTTATTGTTTCGAAATTCTATATTAAGAAGATGTACCTTATTCAAACGCTATGTGCCTCTTCTGTCTTAACAGGAACCGTTGATTTCTTCACCACGATTTTGTTCGACTTTGACACGTTGAAGATCATGCGCGTCGCAGAGTCCCAGTATGTCAAGTTGGCTGCCTCGCTGACACCTAAGCGTTATCGTTTCACAGCTTCAATGCCAATCACTTTACCAAATATGAGAAATACGCCCTATCCTTCGGGATTGTGCAAAGTAAAATATACGATCACAGAATCGACGTAATCTTCCACCACAGACTCGGGTCTTTTTTCATGCGTCACCTTGCGTCCTTTTCTCAGATTTGGGACCTGTGCATAACACAGAATTCGTCCTTTTTATGGCCCGGCTTGGTCTGCAAATTCTTTAGTGCCCAAATATGAAGTCAAACCTCCATATTATAAATGCCGATGGCTTGGACGATTATGGCTTTCTACAGGTCTCGGATCTGACCTTTGCGTTCGCCCCTCCAAGATCAGGCGACTTGCTCTGCTTTTTGCCAGTTTGCAACGTAGTTGATAACAAGTTTAGCGCCTTTGCTAGCCAGATGAAGGGCGATTTCTCTGCCGATTCCTCTGCCAGTCACGATGGCCTCGCGGCCCTGCAAATGGCTGTTCTTCTATTCCTTCGCTGTGTTTTCTCCAGCGATCTGCATACTTCGCTCGGATTATTTCTCCAATGCGTCAACTGCGGATTGGGCAGCTTCGAGCTTTCACAGAATTGGGCTTCGCGCGAACTTTTCTCAGATGCGACAGATCTGCTGCGTTCTACAGATCGGCTCCTTTCCAGTTGCGTTCCGAACTGGGAGCTCTGATACCAGAGTTGTTGGAAGAAAATAATTCTGATTTTTTTATTGACTAAAACAGCGACCTTTACAATATATTTATACTCTCTATCTAATTCAAAACATCTTCACACCGTCATTCTGGAGAATTCGGTGTCTATCTTAACTGTCATCTGTAAATGGAGGAGGTGATAAGAAATAAAAATAATGTAATATTTAAATATGCTGCGCTGTCAGGGTGCAAACTGGGTTACTACCAACGACCTCAATTTGTGAAACAAGTTTTTTTAACCAAATTCTGATAGTCAAGATTAATAATACTAATATAAAACAGGTAAAAAGAAAGCACCAAATAGATCTATAATAATACAATAAACTAAAACTATAAAAATTTAATCTATGCCTAAGAAATATACCTAAATTTATGAAAACATGATTGAATAAACAAGAATTATGATGTAAACCAAAGAATGATAGAAGCTAATACACCGAGGCACTATTATAAAAATATAAGACCGGCAATACTAATACTAATTATACTTTATTTATAAAAATATGGATATGAATTATTTCCATGTTAGAATATTCATCGATTATGTATTGGAAAAAATAAATAGGCCTTAAATTGCGTACCTTTATTGTTGTTGATTATAAAATGTGTTAGATTTTTCATTCTACAATTTTATAGGTTAGTGAACATGATGTTTACAAATAAATTGTCACTTTGATTTACAAAATCGAAAGAAAAAATTCATTACTTTAATCCTTAATTTAATCTTCAAATGTATGCATAATGGATTATGTAAATTCATATTATTCATAGGTCTTATTAATGAGTTATAGATACATATCCCACATGATTGGAATCAGAATCAATTTATCTCTAGTTTATGTTACTGAATCTTGAAAGATAGGATTTAAACTTCTATTCTTATAATAATCAAATGAAAATATATGCTCCAACTATAACCTTATTTTGGTGCATGGTTTTTATGCTACAAGATTTGGATTTGATGTAGTTGTGATGAAATATAAATGTGTAGGCTTCTAAAAAATTATAACAATAAATAAAATCAATGTTTAGCTCTATAATTTTAGGGATCTTATCAATGGATAATTGGATAATCACTTAATATAGATTTTTATATAAGTCTTTCTAGGTCAATATATGTTGATCATGTGGAAGAGTGATAAGATTAAATTAAGGCATGTGAATCAAGCTAACGAGAAATAAAACCATAAAATAAAGAGATATTAAACTACCATGCCATGTATTGTATTCATAATTAGACTAGTAAAATGTTGATTATTACCTTAATGAAAAAAAAGCTTAAAATGAAGATCAATCTAAAGATAAAATTTATGACTCAAATCCTAAAGTAAACATCAAATAGATCTAAAATTTATTTAAATAAATATATATCGATCAAATTCATAGATTCTCCAATGTGGGTGGAAAGGTGTCTAAAAATAGACAAATGTAGAAATTGGACCTTATGTGATATTGTGTGACAAAGATGCAATGCAAAGAAGAGTTGAGAGAAAATTAGATATCTACATAATGCCTCACTTTGACATGCATATGGGTGAATTATTTCATTTATCAAATTAAAATAACAATTTAAGCTAATGTATACCTACACTTACCATATGAAGGAAGGATGAAACATATGGTTTATTGGTTGAGGATCAACCCACATGTTGGTAAATCTAAGTGTACCTTCAAAGAATCATGAATGAAAACCAATAATAAAATGTATTGATATATAGGTCTACATATAACAAAATAAAATTGTTATTGAAATTTGAACATAATAACAAATACACTTAATGTCATATGAACAACATTTTTTCTGCTCTTAGGTAAACGAAACTAAAAAATATATTCTTATGTCTTCTAACGTATTTAAGATATAGGAATAAAATATCTAATAGTTTGTCCTAGTCTTTGTAGTTTTCTTCGTCCATCTAATAATCTAGAATAACTTAAATATCACATTAAAAACCAAGATGTCTAATAACCACATAAATGCCCTCATTTTGTGATGAGGGATTAGTACATATTCCTACAATCACTCATCTCAAAGGAATGAGTTACATGCATTGTGTGTTATCATGTAATAAAATTGAAGTTGTTATAAACATTGTAAATCATTTGTAAACACATGTATGTAGGTCTATAAAAATATAATCTTCTAAAGCTCCAAAGGAATATGTATCTTTGTGTGAGGATAAGATAGAAAGACACATGAAATATGTCCATATATATTTTGAGGATGGAAAAATAATTTATGATGTGATGTGAAAGGATATGGAAGTACCCAACATATATATAAAATTATGTGTGACTATGTATAAGTAGTAAAATGTAGCATATTAATATATAGGTTATGTAAGATCAATAAGCACAAGGGCACATTAATCTCAATATGTAGAAGATATGTATAATAGGCTCTAGGAGTTAGGTAAGGGTACAATACATGCAATGGAAATAAAAAATTGGGAAATTTGATATTCCCTAAAGCATAAAGGCACCCCTAAGATGACTAGATAATAACATGCACAACAATAGTAACATTCCCCAATATATGTATGTTAAGGACTATGGTAATATAGGAAATAAACATAATATACTAAAAATGATAATGGGCATGATATGGATCCATTTTAATAGAGTTTTAAAATAATTGGTATAATAGTTCTTATCAACATAAAATGAATTTATGGGTAGTAAATGTTGTAAATAAATTGTATCTAGTAGAATGAAAGTAAAATATTGATATTAAAAAATCTTAAATGACTAAAATAAGTTAACTATGAAAATCACAAAGAGGATAAAAAGAATTAGTTGATTACTATCAATTAGATTGATTGTGTTTGACTGAATATGGTTGGAACTGATCAAATCAAATTTGATTAAGTGTATATAACTAAAATAACAACTATCATTGATCTAGGCTAGAATTAACAAGAAATAATTAGGATTGAATTCTTATCTTGACCATTGTGGGTTGAACTTGACATGTAAGATAAAATAATAAATTATTAGTACAATCACATTTACCTGCCTGAAATACAATTGTTTATGAGATGTTGACCTTCAACACTTTGTAGATGACCTAGAAATGACATCTTCAATGTTGAGACCCCACTAGAGCTTATCTTAACTAAAAATATACAAAATGAGAGTGGGAAATGTAATGATCTAAGATGACTTAAATCACCCATGTGATGATTAAACACTACATATCTATCCAAAGTAATCTAAAGATGGAATCAAGTCCATATAGTTTTTCCAACTAGAGTGCTTAGTGCGATAATGCTCCTTCGCTACATGCATGCATCTAGAAATGGATTAAATGCTTTATATTTTTTTCTTGGCTTCACTATAATATTCTAGTCACTTGGCTAAGGGATGATTCAACCAAATAGAATTTAATTTAGAAATAATAGGAATTATTATCTCAATGTGAATAGTAAAAATGTTCCCAAATAGTGAAAGTGCTAGGTAGTAGAATAAGTGGCTTAGATGTGAATTTAAAATAAGCTAAAGCAATAGAACCTCATGCTACTTATCCTAAAAATTGACACCAAAATGTAAGAAAGAGTTTAATTTTGAAAAATATTCATTCTTGTATGAAGGGATATATTGACCCCTAAAGATTGGGATTGACTATTGATCCCACCCATGTCAGTTACTCATTTTGGACCTATGAAGGGTGACATTTGATCTTAAAAATATGAATGTCCATAATAATACTTAAATAAGTTTTTAAAAATCTATAATATTTATCTAGTTGTACAATAAAAACTTAGATGGGATGGGTCCATGCAAGTACTTAGTATATATTAAGGTTGAAAAATAACATAAATTTAAGTGTTCATACACATTAAGTTAAATGTGGACCAGAACTTACAGTATTAAGTATTCATAATTAAACTAGAGTGTATATATTTACCAACACTTTAATCTAAAAATGAAATTACTAGAGTGAAAGGAAAGATTCACATAAGTTTATACAACACACTTTACCTTTTAGAGAAGGTTGTAATCATGCATGGTGTTCCATAGAAACTCCTCCATTGATGTAAACTTGGTTAATGCCCGTCTACCAAATAAAAAATTGAATTGTAACTTGAATTTGAAAATATTTTAAAGAATAAGGAATAATTAAACCTATATCTATGAAAATAATATTTAGTTTGTAACATTCTTTGGAGATAATGCTTCCTTGAAACGTTTAAGAGCTAGTGTTTCTAATGAAGCACATAGATGGATTGGTTCATTTTTTGAACCATGGTGAATTGAAGGTGATCAAACATAAATTTTGAGTCCACATGTATATAAATTAGGCCTATTAATGGAATAAAAAATATTAATTGTCATTGTTAGTCTTTGTAGCTCAATGGATTCAAATGTTATAATGTTAGAGGGTGATGAATATCTAACATGCATTATGAACTTAATTGAATTTACCACTATGGATGGCATATAGATTCAATTGTAAATTTATAACTTAGTTTTCATATTCATGAAAAAAGGATAATGTATAACATTCATGCTCCTACTAGAGCCTCATATAAAAAGTATTCATGAAAGTATGATATGAATCTATATCAGGCCTCCATGTGATAAATGTAAAATATGTAATTGAATTTAAATTTTATAAATTTTATTTGAATCTTATGCATATATGCCAATGGATATGTGTCAAACATGTATGAATGTGTTTAATTTGTTCCTATATTGTGAATGCACATGAAAGGCATATGCCTAAATTTTTTTTTTACCAATAACCATATTTTTAAGCATTTTAAATTATTTGAGACAATATTTTCATCTCAAAACTAATTTTGGGTCATAGAGGATTATCTCATTTGTAAAAAAAACTCACCAAAATTCTAATTTTTTGAGTTGAGGGTTATGTCTTGAAAGTCACTCATCTGAAAATAAAATTAAAATGTATCATTCATATCAAGATATGATCATTGATTATCCTTAGCATATGTAAAAATGTATATCATCATAATAAGATATGTATCATTCAGATCATGTATGTAACATATAAGACAAGGCTTAAAGTGTTTAGTATATATAAATGTGTCAATGAATCTCATATTAGTATTTGTAATAAAAGAATAATACACAATATTTATCTCATTATATTCATCATGGAACTCATAAAACTAGAGAAGCTCAACAAGAAAAAAAACACAAAAAGTCCAATGTCAAAAAATAATCCCAAGGTTTTCATTTAAGGGAAATGTTAAAATGTTACATAAGAAAGGTTTGCACATACAAATCCAAAGGCCATAGGCAATGGGGATATTTAAATTTTTCACATACCAAAAGCCAATAACTGATCTCATTGAGATGCTAAAGAAATTCACACAAAAGGGAAAAGGGACACACATAATAAGAAAACAATAATAATACTATTGTGTAATAAATAAAATAAGATTTAAAGATAGTATAACTTAAAATATAGTCTAAATTATATCTAAGTATTGAGATTGTATGATATAAAATACTATATTCATGTACAAAATGTAAGATTGAGATAAGAAATTTTTAAAGAGTATATAGCTAAACATAATATAGGAGTTATAAAATGGTAACAACTACAAATACTATAATTATGCATGTATATAAAGGGAAACACATTTAGGTCAGCCATTAAATATGTGTTTCTTGGATAAACAATATCCCATGGACACACTTTATCACACTCTTGAACTTGAAAATTTTCAACATGCCATCTTCATTAAATTCATCTACATGTTGAAAAGAACTAAATGAATACTCTCACACATTGCATATAGGCTTATTATTATACATGAATAAGGTAAAAAAATTCACACGGTCCTTCCTCTAATTTAAACAGCCCTCTATTATGTTATTTGAGAGTTATTCTTCTTTCTCTCTCACACAAACACATAACTTCGTAGAGCTTCTTTTTACTCTCTCTGTGACTCTACTTGGCCCTTTTCTTTAAATTTTTGAATATTATATGACATTGTATAACTTATATAACCTTTTAGAGTGTATATTCAGATTCTTGAACCTCTTATAACTTTATAAGATTTAATAGTTTATTCTATGTTGGTACATTCTTTTACCCTTTATGTCATTAGTAGTTGTGTGAAAGATTTGATAGTTTTTAGTTTCCTAATTTTACACTTAAAGTAATTGATATTTGTGCGTAATATATTCATAAAAAATGATAATTACTTACTTAAATAGTACATTTTTTGAAATACTATGTGTACATGTAGATTTACAATTTCTCTCCAAAAACAATATGCAATCTTCTCTGGAGATCCCTTTATGTATACTCTAGAATTGACTATGTAAATAATCTACATTTTGGGCACTCTAAAACAACTTTTATATGGGAATTTGGAGCTATGAGACTTTACATATGTTTCATTTATGATTCATAGACCCCCAAATTCTCTATTTAAAAATAAAAAGCAAACAAGTGAAACCACACAAAATCACAACTATTATATTTATTTGGTAATGTAATTTTTCATATATGCCTTAGATGTTCTTGCATTAAGCACTCAAGTTATTTAATATGTGAGATCTTGATCACATGGTTGTGATAAGTGGTAAAACCAGTATTTTGATGATGAATCTTAATGACCTTGGCATCCCTTTAAAATGCATCAAATACATTGATTGATTATCACTATTTTAATTCCATTTATAAGTTCCTCTTGTTGTATTCAGATATATCATTTCATTCTCATCCTTCTATAAGGTTTCCTATTTTGTGTTGTTATACCCACCATAGTTCATCTTACTCCACCAAATGATTATATTTTTATCTCTCCATTTTATTGTTGGATGAAACCTACCTTCATCTAACCACCTCCATAAATATGATTATTCTTTCACATTACACTATATTATGGGATCATACCCATTATCTTCATTTTCCCTGCTCCACCAAGAGTTTTCTCAAATTTTTTATTAATTATCCAAACCAATGTTGGATGCTTCCACATTTCCTTCTTTTCTATTTTCTAATCATCTCCTCTCATGGATTCCATCTCTACTCTTTTTAACATCATCTTACTTGTCACTTATTAATTTATCAGAGTCTAAAAGGATTCTTCTTTTTCCTTTGCTTCTTCGAAAATTGTGAAATCAAGTGGCTCAGTGCCTTTAACTTGAATTAAATATTATAATGCTTTGTTTCTATTGATCTCTACACCTATAACATATTACTCTTCATAACATGCTTCACCTGATCATGAACTCACATGATCTATCTCATCCTCTTATTATTTCATTTTGAAAATATTTACATTAGCTCTAGGTTGATTATGCTATCCTTATTTCACCATAACCATTCCATGTGAAAATAAACTTGCACTCTTCTTGTCTATGAATCATGCTTCAAATAATTCAATTGATTCATACAAGATCCTCACATATTCAACATAATAAGGAAATACTTTGCTATGATATTAGTTGATGCAAGCATAAAAAAGGAAACCAATTTATGATAGTCATTAAATCTATGATTCTTGAATACTTAATCACACTATTGGTATTGACATATTTTAACACATCATATTTATTGAATTCATCAACACATTAAAAATAAATAAATGCACACTCTCATTTAGACTCCAAAACATCCCTATATGGGCTTATTTTAATACATGAAGAAGATAAACACATTCATTTAGACCCTCCTAGATTGTAAAAATTCATATTTTCTATTCTTGAAGATCTCTACTCCTCTAAAACTATCTTTCTCTCTCCTTGAAACTTATTAGATATTATTTTCCTCTCTCTATGAATCTCATTGGCCCTTTTCATTTTGAAGCATATATAACATTATTTGACTTCTATATCCTCTTGGAGTGTCTCTATAGATTCCTCAACCTCCTAGAAATGCACAAAACTCAACATTTTACATTTTAGGTTGATACATTATTTTCCTCTTGAGGTATTTAATATCTATGTCTAAGATTAGATAGTTTCTAGTTTCCTTATTTCCTTATTTATAATTTTTATAGTTGTGTCTAACATATTCATATCAAAACATACTAATTATTTATTAAAATGGTATAATTTTGGAAGACTACGTATATGTAGCTTTACAAAGTTATTTTAAAAATAGACTTATAATCTTCTCATGAGCTCTTTACATGCATACTCAAAATCTGGGGCGCATGAGTGACACTTTTATATGGGAATCCAAATCTATAAGACTCTATAGATTCTTGAGTCTTGATTCATCTGCCTCAAACTTGTCCATGTTGAAACAACAAACAAATAAACATAGCCACATAAACACACAACTAATTTATTTTTTCCATGTTGAAATATTACATGAACATCTTGGATTCTCCTATATCATGTAACATTTAGATACTTTTTCTCCATCATGGCATGGTCATCATTATAAAACTTCTATGTATTGTATGCCATTTATAAATATTAGTGAAATACATGTATTATAAAAAAAGATTTTCCTATCTAACAATAATGGGATAAATAATGTATGACAATGATGTAAAATAGATGCCTAATATTGCTCAAGTCCTTATATTATATTTTTATAATTATTTTAATTTTGAAATAAAAACAATAGAGACTAGGAGATAAACAATGTGTTTAAAATTAAAATAAAGGGAATGAATCTAAAAAATTTGCAACATGCATTAAGATAAATTATGTAGTAAATATGATTCCATGGCCAAGTAAGTGAAATATGACCTTATTGTATATGTGAACTCAAATCCATTTAGGGGATATAATGGGGATGTAGAGGAAATAATGTACATCTTTGTTTCATCAAATTCACACCTTTCAATGTATGCAACACACATGTATGAGTAGTGAAATACATAAAAAATGTATTGCATTATTTAATGCTATTATTTATACTACATTTGAGTATATTATCAAAAACCTTAGTGTATTAAGGCTTTGTTTTCATAAATTTGTGTTTGACTATGTAAAATGGCACATGTTAGTACCATCAGATACAAGACAATAACAATTGATATTTTTTTGATTAAAATACAGTCTAATATAATCATACTAAAAAAACATTTAAATGGAAAAATGTTACAATAGCATATCACTAGTTTGGATTGTTTAGATTGGGAATGTGAAAAATAAGAGCCAAGATGAAAAATAGACATAAAGAGCCAAGGTCTAGAAGATTGATCAAATTGATCACATGGGTAAAAAATGGAATAATAACATGATAAAGCAATCAATAATTTATGTATAGTAATTTTTTTGGTTTTTATTAAGTACAATATTTGTTCAAGTGCATGATATTTATAGGGGTTTTCATTGTTCTTTTTTTTGTTTGTAAATAACCAATAAGTTCCTATACCCAGATTTTATGTAATAGAAAATGGACTCAAACAATTGGATTTTAATTTACCTTATCTTCATTTGTATTCTTCTTATTTTCTTTTAATATTAGATCCCCCACTTAAAAATCTTGGTTATGAACCTTTTCTTTATATGTGTATTTGATGCAATATTGATAGACTTTGAGGTGTGTAATAGCTTGAATATACATGCATTCAATCATTTATAATTCCAATAATCAATTTTCATTATTTTCCTTATATTTTATTATTTATTTGAGAGGAACGCATAAATAATTAATTTCTAAATAATGTGGTAGTAATAATTTTATGTCATAAATAAGAGAATATGGGGTAGCCTTTGTTGATGTATGCACACTTGTGTAATATTATTAGAGTGTATAAATAATCTTATTTTGATAAATTGTACAATTATTTTCAGCCATTGTTTTTAAAATGTTGACAAGAGTTTTACTTTTAGATTCTACTTGACAATTGCCTTATGAATAATATTGTGTTGAAAATATGTGGCAAATTGTTTATTTTTAACAAAATCTCTAAACTATTTTAGTTTGTAAGGATGATTCACTATTTCTCACTATAGTTTATGTAGTTCAAACCTTGAAATAATATGTGCCATTAAAAATTGAAAGACATATTCACCTATAATAAACTATAAAGGTAGAGCCTCAACCCATTTTTTAACTACTTTATAGTAGTAATAATGAACCTGAGATCATCCGATAATTATGGATTTATTTTTTCAATCAAATCAAATCCCCATAGGTAAAATGGCCAAGGTGAAACAATGGGTTAAAATTTATATGATGGGGCATGATTTATTTTACATTGATTTTGACATTGTGGATAATGTATTTTAGGTTCATGACATTCTTGCTCCATTGTAGGTCAATAGTATCTTTTCCATAATCAATTTTTAAACAATATTTCCTCTAAAGTGACTACCATAGACACATTCATGTACTTACAATATGTTTATTTTGGATTATTCGTGATTTAAGTATTATAGCAGTTTCCCATTAAATTATATTTTAAATATGGATCCTCTGTTAATAATTTAACAAGTATCCTCATATTGTCATTTTTATTTTTCATTTTTTGTAGAATTATTTTCTATGGCCACCTTGTATATATATATATATATATATATATATATATATATATATATATATATATATATATATATATATATATATGCTAAAAAAAATGAAAAAATAAAAATGACAATATGAGGATACTTGTTATCCTCATATTGTCATTTTTATTTTTCATTTTTTGTAGAATTATTTTCTATGGCCACCTTGTATATATATATATATATATATATATATATATATATATATATATATATATATATATATATATATATATATGCTAAAAAAAATGAAAAAATAAAAATGACAATATGAGGATACTTGTTATCCTCATATTGTCATTTTTATTTTTCATTTTTTGTAGCATTATTTTCTATGGCCACCTTCTATAATAACACACACACACACACACACACACACACACACACACACACACACACACACACACACATCTGTATGTATGTATGTACATACATACATACAGACAAATATATATATAGA
>JARHVA010006829.1:620000-647500 GCA_037957365.1 Torreya grandis
AATGTATTATCAATATAATATAAAGATTCTCTACCCAATTTGGTATTGAAATATATTTTAATGATGCATAAAGGAGTTCCTTATAGATATACAATGTATTAAATAAGTTTAATAATTAAATCTTAGCATGTGTATTTTTTAGTTGTTAAATAATATCATACCCTTCATCTATGTTTGTGTGAGGTGGAGGGGGTTGAGAAAGGTTTGGTACAATATAATTAATTATCCATCACCTTTGTGTTGTGATAACCATACACGCACTTTGCTCATTATAACAAAAAATTTAAAAATATTGAGATTGCTTATTAGTTATTTGATACTTATTATAATTGATTCATTCATATTATATGATTGTTAAATATTTTACTTAGTTTTTGATGAAAACATGTCATAAAAAATGTAATCTTAAATCAATAAATAAATAGTCCATTCATCTGTTATAGCCATATACTCCTATAAAAATAAGAAGCAAGGAAAAAAAAGTTAAATTTAGGTCCCAGGGGAAAAAATATGTATGCAGATTAGTAAATTTGCTTCAATTACAAAGTTAAAATAATGTAATTTTATTCTTGGATATTAAATCAAGGTTTCAAAGAAATTTATTATAGTTCATATATTAAATTCAAGGTTGAATGAATGTTATTTTAGTGTCAGATATTCAGGAATTTATCTAAATCCTAATGTATTTTTTTATAGCAATGCTCAAATAAAATGTAGTGGTTGACTAATATATGTTATTAGAATTTGTAAATAATTAATGTATTAACTCTAATTATGATAAAATGAAATCATGGTTATAAAATGTTGTATATAACATGTAACCAATAGATTGATAGTAAAATATTGAAATTAAAAAATATTAAATGACTCAAAGAATATAATTATGGAAAGCATAAAGAGGATAAGAAGACATAGAAAAATACTACTAATTATATTGAATGGGTTCAACTAAATGTGGTTGGAAATTATCAAATCAAATATGATTAATAATAGTTGAAACCAAAAAAAAATGTCTTTGTTCTAACTCAAAATCAACTACAAATAATCAAGATCAACTACTACTCTTAACCCATATGGGTTGATCTTGAGCTATAATGGAAAACATAAAATTTATGGTACAATCACCTCACCTAAATTACCTAAAAAATAATTTTATGCAATTTCAACCTTCAATTATGTATAAAGGACATGAAAATGAATTATTCAATGTTTAAACCCTAGTATGGCTTAAGATAACTAAAAGCCTTCAAGAGAGATGGGGATGTGTAATAGGATGAGTTTACACCAATCAACCCTATAATTATTGAAGATTTCTAACGTATCTATAGTAATTTTAAGAGGGAATCAATATCATGTATTTCTCCCACATATAGTGTTCAGTGTGATTGTGTTCCTTCACTACATGTATGCATCTATAGATGGATTGAAAAAATTATAATCATTTGTTTGACTCAAATATAATAAGATCATGACTTGGATAATGTCTAATTAAATTGAATTAAATTAAATTCTAAGTAATAATAAAGTTTTACTCAGTGTGTAATAATATAAGTGTACCTAAATAATAAAATTACCAAGTGGTAGAATAATTAACTTAGATGTGCATTCATATTAATCCAAAGGGGTAAAACCACGTTTCTTATATAAAAATATGGACCAACAAGTAATTAATATTTTAAATTAGAAAAAAAACCATTGTTTCATGAAGGGTGGTGACAACCTATAGATGACAGGAAAGATTGTTGATCGTAACCTATAAGGGTTGGTTCTAACCTTAGATGGGTGATGTTTGATCTTAATAATTTTAATGTCCATAAAAATTTTTAGAATATTTTTTATAAATTTCCATGCTTAACTGATAATATTATATATAATACAATGACCTAAATCTAAGAGTCATATGCATCTCTAAAAGTATCATAAATATAGTCATAGTTTAGATATGTCTTGTTATAATTGTGCTCTTATTATATGCTCTTGTATAAATTGATGCAAGATGTTTTAGATCAATATTGGGGAATGGATGATTAGGAAATATATTTTTTGATACTATAACTACAAGGTTTTTTACTCTATGATCTATGACTCAAGAAGTTAAATTTGGAAATAAATGAATGGTAAAAACCATGAATTAAGGTAAGAAATAGTAAAAGATATCAGATGAGATTAAATGATTTAATTTTTTAGAATAATTTTAGGTAACTAATGAAATTGAATAGTATGAAGACAATAAAATTATAATAGCCAAAACTTATGAAATAATAACCTGTATTGGTTCATATTGAATGAATTAAAATAATTACAAACCATGTATAAATAAGCCTAAACTCTAAATTAGAGTTGACATGAAAAATTCATAACTCTAAAAATAAATAAAAGTAAACCTGTTATATTTAGCATCTGCTATTTTTTTTAAGTTTCACATACAATCATGAATAACTTTAGAAATATGTAGAAATGAACTAAATGCTAAAATTAACTATCAAATAAATATAAACTAATTTTCAAATATAGTTACAAAAATATCTAATTTCTAAATTTAGGAAAATACTAAAAATAGTATTAAACTACAATTTAAGACCCTTATATGGTCACATATGGCATCTAAAAAATATAAAAAACATTGATAACTAGATAGATCAAGTTATAGATGCATTGAAATTTTAGATATGGTAATTTTGGTGTAAATATGGGCTCAAATGGATCTATGAATCAGAATTTATGTCCTCTAGAAGCTTAGTCTCTTTTTTTGTGTCATTCTCCTCTAGTTGAAAATAACTTAGGTCTTTTGAGTTGCTCTTATTATAAGGATGAAATTTTTATTATCAATCTTATTTATCTCCCATTCTATAATCCAATTTTGACTTCCTAGTCTAATCCTTCCCACTATACCAAATACCTATTATGACTTTGTTTTCTTGTGTTTATTATCTTATTATCTAGAACTTACATTATCTTTCCTTTTTTTCTTTGGCACCTATTGCTGAAAAATCTACTTCATATTATTCACCTTCACCATATTCTCCATGGAAATCATATAATTTGAAACATTAAATACTATAGAGATATAAAAATTCTATGTTAAAATCACCTCATAAGCATTATCATTGATTTTATTCATAATTCTACATGGTCAAATTTTTTTTTTTTTTACTTCAAGTTCTTATATGTGCCTTTCAAAAATATTTCTTTTCTAAAGTAAACAATCACTAGATTTTTGTATTCAAATATTTTTGACCGTCTTCTAAAATTTGTTACTTCATTATACTTCTCATTACTTTCTTTTAACTTTATTATTATTTATTCTTATAATTTTTTTATGTTTTCTACAAATGCTTCTACATCATCACTAACTCATTTAAAAATTTATAATTATACCAAATCTAAAACACTCATATGATTTCTTCCATAAATAATCTAAAATATTGATTTTCTTATTGATCTATTCATTGAACTATTATACACAAACTCAGCTTGTGGTAATGCTATGTGTCATTATTTGGGCTTTTCTCCAAATATGCATCTCAATAAATTCCCTAAGCTCTTATTTACATCTTCTATCTTTCCATCTATTTGGGGATTGTATCCACTATTGAGTTTTACCTTAGTCCCCATATTCCTCCAAAAATGACTTAGAAATTTTGTGTCCCTATCTAATGCAATGGTTTTTGGAACACCATGTAATCTCATAATATCCTTAGAAAAAACATATGCAAATCTAGTGGCATCATTAGTTTTATTACATGAAATAAAATAAAACATCTTAGAAAACCTACTTACAACAACAAAAATTAAATCATTACCTCTTTGTGTGTTTATTAATCCCAACATGAAATCCATATACAAATATGTCCATGGTCCTTTTGGAACTAGTAACGGCATATACAACCTTGCATTTTGGGGATGTCCTTTTGACACCTAACATATCATGCAACTTGAAACAAATATTTCTTATAATTGTTTTATGTTTTCTACAAATGCTTCTACATCATCACTAACTCATTCTAAAATTGATAATTATACCAAATATAAAACACTCATATGATTTCTTCCATAAATAATCTAAAATATTGATTTTGTTATTGATCTATTCATTGAACTATTATACACAAACTCAGCTTGTGGTAATGCTATGTGTCATTGTTTGGGCTTTTCTCCATCTATGCATCCCAATAAATTCCCTAAGCTCCTATTTACATCTTCTATCTTTCCATCTATTTGGGGATGGTATCCACTACTGAGTTTTACCTTAGTCCCCATATTCCTCCAAAAATGACTTAGAAATTTTGTGTCCCTATCTGATGCAATGGTTTTCAGAACACCATGTAATCTCATAATATCCTTAGAAAACAATTATGAAAATCTAGTGGCATCATTAGTTTTATTACATGAAATAAAATAAACCATCTTATAAAACCTATTTACAACAACAAAAATTAAATCATTACCTCTTTGTGTGTTTATTAATCCCAACATGAAATCCATATAGAAATATGTCCATGGTCCTTTTGGAACTAGTAATGGCATATACAACCTTGCATTTTGGGGATGTCCTTTTGACACCTAACATATCATGCAACTTGAAACAAATATTGTCACATATCTCTTCATATTTGGCCAAAAATACATATCCTCCACCAAATCTAGTTTGTTTGTCTTACCAAAATGTCCAACCAAACCACCACTATGTAATTATCTTATAATATTATCTATTAGAGACCTAATAGGAACACATAATTATTTACCTTTGAAGAGATAACCGTCATTATTAAGATACTCTTCATAAACGTTACTTGTATTAATTTTCAATAGATTCCTGCATTTCTCAATGATATTTCTAAAATTTAGATGAGTATCATATAATTATTTAATAAATTTAAATCCAACGACATCACTCACCATAGTAGATTTCAAACCGATTCACCTGCTCAAAGCATCAACTAATTAATTATATTTTCCTAATTTGTTCTTCATCACAAAAGTATAAACCTAAAATAAAGACAACCACTTTGCATGCCTACTATTTTACTTCTTTTGAGTGGTCACATACTTCAGAGCCACATTATTAGTGAACAGGATAAACTTGTTAGGTACCAAGTAATGCCTCAAATGTCTTAATGCTTCTATAATGGCATAAAATTCAACATCATACATAGAATATTTTGTTCTTACCTCATTTAATTTTTCATTAAAATATCTCATTGGCTTCCCTTATTGACTTGACACAACACCAATTCCCATAAAAGAAGCATCATAATCAACCTCAATCACTTTCTAAAAATATAGTATTACTAAAATAGGATTTTCTATAATTTTATTCTTTAACAACTCGAAACTTTATATTGTTTCCATTATCCATGCCAATTAGTTTCCTCTCATATTATTTGTTATTGGTGAAATAAAAGTACCAAAATTCTTGTTTAACTCTTTATAAAAAGTTACTAAGCAATTAAAAAATCATACTTCTATGATGCTCTTTGGGATAGGCCACTCAGCTATTATATTTAATTTTACTTCATCCACTCTTACACCCTTTGTAGAAAATACAAATCTTAAAAATACCAAACTATTCTGCATAAACCTACACTTCTTTAAATTTTCATAGAGATTTTTTTCCCTAAAAATTCAAATACTGTTCTCAAAATGTTCTAAGTGCTATTTTTTAGTCCTCCTAAATATTAAAATATATTCAAAATAAATCACTACAAAATTACCACTATATTCTTATAGCACTATGTTCATCACCCTCATAAATGTGTTAGGTGAATTAGATAATCCAAATCGCATCACCATCCAATCATATACACCATCTCTAGTCGTGAATGATTTTTTACATTTATATCCTTCATGAATCTAATTCTGATAGTATCTACTCCTTAGATCAATCTTACCAATATGATGCTCTTTGTGATAGTCCACTCAAGAGTTTTCTTTACCTTTTCTTCATCCATTCTTACACCATCTAATGAAACTACAAATACAAAAAATACCAACCTATTCCACATAAACCTACACTTCTTGAAATTTGCATATAACTTATCTTTTCTTAAAAATTTGAATATCATTCTCAAATTTTTTGGGTGTTTTTTCTTAGTCTAACTGAATATTAAAATATCATCAAAATAAACCACCACAAAATTCCCACTATATTCTTGTTGCATTGTGTTCATCACCGCCATAAATTTGCTAGGTGTATTAGATAATCTGAATGGCATTAACATCCACTCATATAAATCATCTCTAGTCTTGATTGCTATTTTTTATTTATCTCCTTCATGAACCTAAATATTATAATATCCATTACTTAGATCAGTCTTGATAAAATATTTTGCTCCTACAAGAAAATCCATCATATCATATAAAAGAGGTATAGGAAATCTATACTTGAATGTAATTTTATTGTTCACTATACTATCCAAACATATCTTCCACCCTCCATATTTATTTGTAGTGAGAAATATCTATGTTGCACATGGACTCATGTTATCCCTTAGTACACCATTCCTCACCAATTCAATACCCTATTTATCTAGTTATGCATGTTCTATTGGTCTCATCCTATAAGCTACTTGATTAGATGAATATGATCATATAATTAAGTCAATATGATGTTTAATATCTCTTTTTGGTCATAAACTATATGTTAACTCACTAGGTATAACATTTGCATATTCATTCAACATTATTTTAATAACCACTTTTGTGTCTTCTTTCTTCACTACTAATCCATAATAAAAACCTATAACCTTCATGTTATTGATAAATTATTTTGTATTCAATATGCTTTCATCCTAACCTTATTATTTAAGAGTTAATAAAACAACCTTTATACTAGAATTATAGAAACTATACATGTTCTTTGCTCCACCATGAATTAATTTTATATCAAACTAAAATTTCCTTACCAATAACACATGGCTGCATCCATTGGTATAATGTTGATGCCTAAAAGTGTATCATAGAGGTTTATAGTGTTTAATAAACACTTATCATTTTTGGATTGAAGGAACCCATTGCATGAGTTGTAAGTTGTGATATTCTTGATTCCTTTGGTGGAATATAGGCAAAGCAAATAAACAGTTTCAAAAAAATTATAATGTAATTATTTGGTTATTGGAATCAAGCATGGCATAATAGCTTGCTTATGAAAGATAAATTAATCTAAACTAAGTGAAGTGAATTATGATCAAAACCTCAGTCTAAATTCTAATCTAACATGAATATTTACAATGGAAGCTAAGATAAAGTGAATTGATAAAAAATGAGTAAAAGGAAGGGTAGGGTAAAGAAGAAAGATATTGTTGATCTTCAATCCAGACATTATGATAAAATTTAAATTTAATCCAAACATGAACTAAAACCAATATATAACATTAAATAACTTAAGATCAAATCCTATCATACACCAGGAAAACATCTAAGGATAGTTGAAATAATGTAAATAAGAACTAGATTCAATTTAAAGATTTACTCCTATAAGAAAATTACACTTGCACATCTACAAGAAAATAAAACCAAAAAAATTGAATCCAATATCATTTGATTAATCTAGATTAATCACAAATTAATAACTTTGCATTTAAGTGTACACATCTAGAATCTATGAAAACCATTCAAATCTGAACATTAGACCAATTTGTTGAGAGAGCAGCCATAATAACAAACTACAAAACAAATAATATACAATATTTGTATAATTATTTTCTTGTATTGATTTCTCAAGGTTTACATAATGTTTTTCTCAAAACTACCCCTATTTTAAAAATGAAAATACCCATTTTATCAAAGATTAAGGAGGTATGTCAATTAGTCATAGCCAATGATAATTTCACAAGTGCTAAGGATAGTTGTCCTTCTACAAATTTTTAGAACTACCCTTTCTAATATTTTGAGACTCTTTTGCTACTGGAGTCTTTTATTTTTGCTACAATATCCTCATTATATAGTATTGTTCACCAATTAACTTGAGTTTGATAATAGGTTCAATAAAAGGCTCCTTTACCTGATTTGCTAAGCCCTTGAGATCATTATCTACCTTATCCAATGCCTCTATGATGGTCCTTTCATCACTAATATTTTCATAAATTGATACAATCATGTCCATGATCCTTTTATTATATGCACCTATCTTTTCTTGGCTTTGATTCCTTGCCTCATGCAAAAACTTTTTATCCCTTTGCTTGAATTCCTTGTATGTGATTAATCTAATTGGGTTGAGTGTGGTAGGATCCTTGATTAGGCTCTCCAGTTTTTTGATTATCCTATCTTCTAACTGTTTGAGATCATTGGTAAGGTATCGTATTTGTTTTAACCATTTTTTCAAAGATTTGATATTATCTATTAATATTTCCATGGCCATGTTTAGGTGGGCTAATCCAACTATCTTAAACCCAAGATTTTGATCCTCTATTAAAACATTTAAATTCTTCAAATTGTGGCTTGAATCCTACCATTCACCAGCTTGGCCTATAGCCATAGTACCCTATTTTCTTACCAAGTCCTACTTGGAATTTACTACCTTTAAAGAGATGAATAAGTAAGACATGGTTGTTTCAAACTACTTGACCATGTCTTCTGGTACTGATAAGATATATTATTATTTTAAATTCTTGTTCTTCTATTTTAGGCCCTTGATAGTATCCTATAGTTATTTTGAATGTTCCTAGGCAAACTCAATGAAATCTTCCTCAAAAATAAGGTTTTCACTAGGTTTCTCTCTTTCCTTCTAAGTTAGATTAGTCAAAGGCTCTACTTTTTGATAGGTCACCTCCTCACCACATTTTATAACTATTTTTTTAGATACTCTTTTTAAAATAGTAATCCCTGGGTTAAACCTCATCCCTAATGAATATTAGGTCACTTGTGGAATAGGGATATCTATTTGTGATGGAGTTATTGAATCACTTAGTATAGCTAGTCTCCTTGCTTCCTCTTCCTACAGAAAAACCATCCATGTCATAAGATCTTAGTTCACATGAATGTTAGTAGCCTTCATCATAGCCCAAGGATGATTCATAGTGGGCACTCTCTCCAATCTATTTTCATACAAGAACCATTATGGAATTAGTGGTCCATATAACAAGTTCTTTTCATTAAATAGATTGACTTCAATTAAAGGAGCAGTGATAGTCACCTTGGGTCTCTTTATTTTTGGAATAATAACCAGCTAAGCTATTCTTTTTAGAGTGTCAATAGGAACCAATTTGAATGATTTCCCTTTGTCATCCTTAGTTTCCTAGACAATTATCATCTCTTCTTGATCTGAATCTATGTATGTCATAGACAACATCTTTATTACACATCAAAAGTCTCTTGAGAATCTATATCTATCATATGTACCTCTTCTTGATGTGCCTCTTATTAAAATAATTTGGGAGGTTATTTGGCTAATGAGAGGGAAGCTATTTTATTTGACCCTTTCTCTTCAGGACTATGCTTTATTTGTGTCTCTACTTGGGAACTGACAGATGGAAGTTTACATGATTCACCAATTATCAGATGATATTACCTAGGCCCCAATTACAACTTATCATCCACCTTCACATCTCTTTGTATTCTAGAGTCAAGCCTTATGTTATGTTCTTTTAATATTCTTATCACTTGAACGTATGTTGATGCTTTAATGTATATGAAATCAAAATCACTAGGTTCATGTTCATAAGGCACATTCAAAATGCCTTTCATCATTAAATGGTCTTTAACCTTCTCATAAGGGTCTGATTTCCTAAAGTCATACATCTATATCCTGAAGGACAAGTTATGTTCTAATGCTTCCTATATACCATCCCATTGTCTGAATGTAGTCTTTCCAAATGCCATTGGGAAGCTATGAACAAATCCCTTTCTCTTGGTTTTGCAAAGACCATCAATACCATAGAAAAATTGGTAGGCTACCTCTTGCTCAGTGAACTTATTAGAAACATGAATAGGTATCTTGAAAGGAATATTATAAGTTCCCTCAATCCTAATGACTATACAATCTAGATATCTCTTATTGCTTCTATAGATTTCTTGATTAGAGGGCTTACTCTTGATATGGGGATACCAGTTATAGATTCAGTCAAATTTGAATAGACATAATAATAGATAAATTAAATATGATTCATATATTTATATATGTTAAAATTAGAATAATATTTTAAAACTATCTAGGTTCTATTTGGAGACCACTCCTCTAATTTGGAATATTTTTTGTTGCACATAGGTCATCTAGGAGGTAAGACATCATGTAAAATTGATTTTTATTCATATGAATAATTACATAGATTTGTGTACTCAATGAGATACTAATTATTTCACCCAAATGAGGGACAATTACCTTTTCAACAATAAGTAGACCATGGGTACCCATACTGGATCTACATATGTAGTGGTTGCATTTCTACATAATTTTTTCAACATTGTCATTATCATTCTAACCTCTAGTCTAAAATGGATAATAGGAATGTTCTTATCAAGGTCTAAAAATACTTGGTTCCAAAATTCTAACTACATGGAAAGGTTTTCCATAAAATTGCATTCCTTGTCCCAAGAATTGATATAGACTATGTCAATTAGGGGTTTGAGAAACTTATAATAGTACTCAAATGTAATATTAGAAATGTAAGCCACTTTCCTATTATTATGTTGATGAATTATCATTCCCTTATCTATCTTAATTTCCTTGAAAATGAGAGCAAGAATATTGATGTAATGGAGTACCTTAGGTTTTGGAGTTGCATAATGTAGGATGGTCAATTGGATTGCCACAATGTCATCATACAAATTTTTGGCTAAGAGATTCTTCTCTTCTTTCCTCATTATAGATGGTTGGTTATCTACTCACCAAACTAATTTTGACCAATTACTATCTCTTGTGTTTAAGGAAATAAAAATGAAGTCAGTGTCTTTGAAAGTACAAGATTCAACATCTATTATCAAATATAGTTCAAAATCTAACTTTGAAAATTGCTTATTTACCACCATTGTTATAATATTAATCAAATTATAGAGTTGTAATCATTAATTATACCTTCTCTCAGCTCAATATAGTGGAGTTGAAGACAAATTACGTAAATCTATATGCTTAGAATTTTTTTGAAGGTTTATGCAAGGCTTTGATGGTGGTAATTAGTTTGAACTATGAGTTTCATGACTTATATTTTTCTTGGATCATGTATTTATACCTTTCATGTCTATGGGTCCACAAGATATTTTAATCTGACTTGTCTTGTTTACATGGCATCACCATGTAAAATTGTTCATTTATTTTTGAAATGTGTTTGTATTTTTATGACATGTGTCTCCATATCATTCTCTATTGTAACATGATTACACATGATCCATTAATATTCTATGGGCCCTATTGGCCCTAGCTTCATTACAAATCATTGATCCTCATTGATCTCTCAAGAGTGTGCCACTTGAAAACTTTATGGGATTTTTTTTCCCATTGCAAATACACTCGATCATTTAATGCCTTTTGCCACATGAAAGCTTCTTATTAGATTCAAGTTGTTGAATTATTGACCCATTACTCAATATAGATTTGGATCTAGTATATTTAATGCCATTGGTTGATCTCCATCATGGTTTTGACACATGTCACTATCACATTCTTTCTAATTTCTTTAAAATGTCTACCTTCATCTTACACCATTAGATATCCTTTTCATAGATCAGTACCCTCCATCAAATTTGATCTGCTTGATTATGTTTTTTATACATCTGGCTAAATATGAACCTTTGATTTTGGGAAAATTCATCTCGATTGTGACATCTATCACCCTTTAATTCCTATGCAAACATTTATTTATTAACTTTTCCCCATACCATTAGATCTTTGTATTCAATCATCGTGATTGTGACACTTATCATTGTCATATTTTGTCTCAAGAGATTTAACAATATGACCTGAGTGGATGCCTATGTACCATTTATTTCCATTTCAAGCTCTGAGATCTTGTCACTTGGCATCCTCGTATTAATTTATTCTTAAGGAAAATGAAAAGAAACTAAGTTACATCTCAGAAATATAAATAAATGTAGGATTAAAATTTTTAGACTATAGTCTTAGTTGTATTTATAAATATAATTAGGACTTAGACTAAAGTTTTAAAAACATAATAAAGTACCCTCGTGTTTAGTTAGTCCCCCAAAAAAATTAAATAGACTAGATGAGGATTTAGTATATAAAGGAATTAGCTTAAAATTTTAGACTAAGTTCTTAGTTGTATTAATAAATATAATTGGGACATAGGAAAAAATTTATACTAGGTCTAAAATATAAAAATCTTCCCTCGTAAACATGGATCCTACATACATTTGAATATATTTCAAAGTGAACTTAGGCTAAAACATATTAGACTAGGTTTTTTAAAAAACTAGCTAGGCAAAGATTCAATTAATTGATAAAAATACCAAAGTTTGATCAAAATAAAGAGTCAATATCAGCATCAATGTATAAAACCCTAGACACTATTCACACTAATGGGACTCTATTAAACATACAATATGGAAACACTAAAAGTCAACATTAGAAATATTAGATGAAGTAAAATGAAGATAATATGATAACATGCCAATGTACACTAGATGAATATGATATTCAAATAATACAATCTGATCAAGAGGGATGTTCATTTCAAACACAAATTATTGTGATGAGAATTAGGGTCCTCATTTTTCAAAAATGAGGGTATGTTGACCTCAACAAATTACAAGTTCAGGGGAAAACATAGAAATATGTTAGAACATAGATACTTTTGGTTTAAAATAGTAACTAGACTACCTATTTCATATGGTCAAGTACAATCATTAAGATTAATTCATGATTAAAACAAGTCTTTCACATTCAAAATTAAGCTCAAACATCAAAACCTAATCAGACTGTGTGTGTGTGTGTGTGCTTCGATTCTTCAGTTGATTGCCATGGGATTTAGAGAATAAAAATTATATTTCATGACTTTAATCATTAACACTAACTTATAACATATTTAAATATTCATTAGTAACCATACTTTTATATTAGTGAAGCCTTGAGCATTGTTTTGATGCCATCTACGTGTCTATAACCCTGATACAGATACCTTTGGCTCCACTCAAAGCCTTTCTCCACTACCATCTAGGCATCCATAGCCCAAGTAGAGTTTACCAAAATCACCTTTGCTTAGAAATATTTTTAATTTTCAATAAAGTTATTACTTTTATATCTTTTAGATATATTTCTATTTTATCAAAGGTTGGGAACCATAATTAACCAGGTTTTAGGATTTTGTCAAAATTTTGATCTTCAAATAATTATCCATGGTTATAAACTTCATCCCAGGCAATATTATCTTTTAAGTGATAACATGATGTTTCTCTAATGATTCGAACTTTCACTCAACATATGCAATCCTTATTACAACCAAACTTAGATCATAATAAGGTTTAAGATTTTAAGGAATAATTAACCTAGGTATCAATCCTCACCAATTTATGAAAGTCATAACATTAAGCTAAAATATCTAGAATACGTAATCAATTGATGTCTAAGGTTCACACCTACATTATTGATTTGAGGGGTTTTGTTGAGCAAGTAGGATGGATTTGAGCTAAGGACTATCTTGAAAAAGACTTAATGAAAGCAGGGAACACAATGAAGAAAAGAAACAAACAACAAGAAAAACAAATAGAAATTAAAAGAAGTAACAAATAAAAAAATATTTAAAAGCACTATATACAAATAGGGAACATAAAAGAAACTAATCTAAGCCTACCTGAACTAACTCTAACTAGTCTTACAAATTAATTCATGAAGACTTGTGGTGGAACAACAAAGTAGTGCTTGAGATATTGCCCATTACTTGACAATGTGAACTCTACTCCCTGCAATTCTTTGACCTTGAAGGTGTTGTCTCCCAAAGTATCAATAATCTGATATGGACCAATCAATAAAGGAGTGAATTTCCCATGCTTTCCTTTTGGTTATAAAACTTTGTCCCAAAGAAGGACTAAGTTTCCTTGCCTAAATAACTTAATCTTTGAATGCTTATCAAACTATCTCCTGACCATGGTTTTATGTCTATTGAAGTTAGGGGAAAAAAATTCCCTTGCATATTTCATTTGTATGATGTCATGTAGCCTTGAATTTTCAAGTTCTTGATCTTATTTCATGTACTCTTGTATGAACTTGTAAGTTGGTAGATTGAGAGTCATCAGGAATATTAGCTCCTGGCTATATATTAGAAGAAATGGTGATGCTTTCAATGATTTCTTCAATCTAGTTCTATCTACCCACAAAGTATATTTAAGTAATTTATGTCATGTCCTTGTTTTTTAAGTTTTAAACTTTTTAATATATTTCATCAAGTCTTATTTGTTGATTCTGAGACTCCATTACCTTGAGGGTAATGATTTGATGATAACTTGAGAATGATGTTATTGTCATATGCCCACTTGGTCATCTCAATGGATACAAATGCTGGTCCATTATCACAAACTAGAGATACTAGTTTCCTAAATCTTGTGCAAATGTTTTCCTCGAAGAACTTCATCACATATTCAATTTTGCATTGCTTGGTTACCATTGCCTCTGTCCATCTTAACTAGTAATTAGTAGAAGTAATAAAAATATTTTTTCCATTTAAAGAGTTATGTTTGATTAACCCTACAATTTATAATCCCCATTAATCAAAAGGTTTATCAATCATAACTGGCTTTAATGGCATGGCTACTTTTGGTTCTTTAGTGTTGAATATTTGACACTGATCACAATCTCTAACATGTTTGTGAGCATCCTTGAAGATTATGGGCCAAAAATGACCTACCCTTAATATTTTATGTGTTTTTGTTTTCCCAAAGGGATGTCCACTTCTAATATTTTCATTAAAAGTAATTAGGATCTCAGTCACTTCTTCCTTTGAGACACATCTCAATATGCCTTCATAGTTCTTCCTAAAGAGTAATCCATCCTTGATCAAAAAATGTGATTCCTTGATCCTAAAATATCTCCTTTTCTCTCTTCTTAGTCCTACAATACAATAACTATTGGTTAGAAAATTAATAATTGAACAAACCCAACATTTGGTTGAAAATGTTGTTGGTCCACTTGTATGACACTTAATTTGGGATTAGTATTGACAATCATTTCAATCAACCCTTGACACCTTAAAAACTTTGTAGTTTTTATCTCAAGATAATATTATTGGATAAAAGACATCCATTTACCTCTTGTCTCTCCTAATTCACATTGACTAAGCATAAGTTTAGTGGCAGGGTTTGGTAGTATTGCATGCACTTTATTCCTAAGAATATAGTGTCTAAACTTCTTAGCAGCCTTAACTAAATCTAATGCTTTTTTTTCAATAAGATAATATTTTAACTTAGAATTTTTAAAATTAGTTATCATAAATTCAATAGGGTGATCACATTTATCTATTTTCTAAGTTAAAATAATAGCTATTGTATGATTATAAGAAAAAGAGTAGAGATATAAATATTTTGTGAAATCATGACTTATCAACACTAGTGCCTATCCAATTACTTCGTTAATGTCCTTGAAGGCTTTATTAGTCTCTTAATTAAATATTACTTTGTCATCCTTATTTAACATGTCATTACTTATTTTTATAATTTATACAAAACCAAAAATGAATTTTCTCACACAATTTATCTTCCCATAGAAAGGCTTTAATTATTTTCTACTATTAGGGGTTTCTATATTGGATATGGCATAAATTCTATCAAGGTCTATATAAATATCTTTTTGGTTATAATATATCCTCTTAAATTCCTTTATGTAACCCAAAAAATTCTTTTCCTAGGATTGAGAGAAATTTCATACCTTCTACAATGTTCAAATACCTACTACAAGTGCATGATGTGATCTTCCCTATTTTTAGAAAACACAGTTAAATAATCCATATAGATAATAATGCACTTACCTATGAGACCTTGGAAAGGATGGTCCATATCTCTTTGAAATGTATTTCCTATATTTATTAGTCCAAAAGTCATTCTCTTATAGCTAAAGGTGGCCCACTTAGTAGTAAATGAAGTCTTCATTCTATTCTCCTTGTTCACAACTATTTGATTATAACTTGAAAAAAAATCAAGAAAAGACATCATAGTAGAATCATTAACAATTTTAATGACTTTTTAAAGAGAGAGTAAAGTATAGTTATCCTTTGCTGAAGCTCTATTAAAATTTTTGTAGTCTATGCATAACTCTAATTTCTCCATTTTTCTTTCTCATTGATATCAAATTGGTAACCCAGATAGAGTGCCTAATGGGAAAAAATATTTTAGTATCTAATAGCTTCTTGACCTCTATGTAGATTAATGGCTCTAAAATAGGTTTTACTAGCCTTTGCTTCTACCTAAAAGGTTTATAGTCCTATTCTAATGGAATGGTATGGATAATGACTTTAGGATCAAAGATCTTTAAGTCTTCATAGGACCATGCTATAACATCTTTATATTTGGTTAGCATCTCTTTAGATTTTATCAATTCTTTATTTGTACAGGATGTACCAATATTTACTAGCTATATGTGACTTTGAGTTCCAATATCAATAACATTATAATATTTTCCATTCATTTTAGGAATTTTGATAGATTCATCTAGTTTGTCTGTGCCAAACAGTCTTTCTAAGGTAATCATGCCTTTGGGATTTTTTTTTGTCACTTAATTTAATAATCTTGTCATCAATTTTGTGTTCATCAAGAGTATTTTCATTGACCTCATCAATGATGTGAGATGCAAATACTGTTGAATTTTTCATGAAATCTATGCTCTGTTGATCATCACCAAATACTTTAAAATGGTTGATATTGCCAGCAATTGAGGTAAATAAAACCAACTCAATGATAAGGTTTCCTATTTTAGAATATTGGTTTGGCATAAAATTAGCTACAGTTGAGGATAACTCATCAGTAATCTTGTTTTCTTCTCTAGTGATTGAGACAATGTTAAAATAATCAAATTATTCTATCAAGTCCCACACTCTAAACTTTTATTTCTTAAGATATGGAAATTTAAATTTGTATTTGCTTCTAACCTAATTAAATACTAGTTCATAGTCACCATAAACTAGAAGTTCTTTGACCTTATGTTTAATAGAAAATTATAATCCTTAGATTAGTTCTCTCTACCAAGTTACTAGTGAATTAAAATGTAATTCTTTAATAAGTAATGCATTCCTTTCCAATGGGATTGATTAGAACAATTCCTAATCCAAAACTAGATTTACATCTAGCACCATCAAATTATAGTTTCCACATTCTAGGCATATCATGACAATATTTATAGTCACATACCTTAAAAGTATCAAGAGTGTAAACTCCTAACTTAAAATTGATAATGTTAACCTTTTCATTTATAACATTGTACTTTATGATCATGTGTTTCATCTTTGGTTCCCTCTCTAACATTATTTGCTTGGGAACTCCCTTTCATGAAAGCCACATATGAGAGTAGTCAGTAGACATGTATCCATTCAAAGAAATTACCCAGTATTTATTGGGTAATATCCCATAAGCATCAAAAATATCCACCACTTGAATGTCTATATAATTTTGTATCCTTATCTCATCAACAACCTACATACCAAAATTCAACAACTCTCCAATTACTTTAACTCTTGATTTGTCTAATTGAGTAACTACTCTATTAGACTTATTTCGAGTTAAACCAAGTTTTTCATGAATACCTTTTGGCATTATATTAGGAGAAGCACCTGAGTCTAATAAATAATTATGAAAGTTATTACTAAAAACTCTAATTATAATTAAAAAAAAGGGAACTTCTACTTTGTTCTTGTACATAACTACATTGGCATTTTCAACTTTCGATGTTTTACTAGGCTTCTTTGATAGAGATTCTAATAACAATTCTCTTTGCTTAGTAATTTGAGTCAACTCATGTAAAGTGATATTAGCTTTAATATTTTTCATGTTCTCATCTATATTATATCCACTCCAAGTAGAAGAACTAGATGATTAAATATTATTTCTAGAAGTACTTCCCATTGGAGGCTTATGATTGTTATAAATTATAGGATCTAGAGGAGTATTAAAGTTATTTGGTGGATTTGAAGTAGTTAATGGCTACTTCTGATCTCTATTCCTAAGAGGACAAGTCTTCTTTAGATACTCTTGAGAAGCATGAATATCTTCAGAAGTATTCTCAAGCTCATTCACATCTTGCAAAGGAAAATAAAATGTCTCCACCATGAGAGTTGTAGTAGTAGACTGAGATGATTTTGAAGAACCAGATGTACCTGCATTATTATATTTGTTAGTTCCACCTTCAAATGTATCTAACTCATCTTCAAATAACTCAAAAGTATTACAGAATTCAATACAATCCAAATCATCATGATTTGAAATGTTATGAAATATACAATATTCAGTTAAAGTTAAATCACATATGTTTATTTAAGGATTATTCTTATTTGTATTTGACTAATTTTTATTGTTGTTTTTATTATTGTGAAACCTGTTTATAGGTCTGTTCAATATTTGATAAGAGTAATTTCTGTTAGATCTTTCTGAAGTATTACCTACCTATTGTTGAAACTAAAGGAAATTAGAACTCAATTTTTGAACCAATTTGACTATGGATTCATTCTCATTCTTAGGTGCCTCTGAGTTGTGAACTTGAGTACTGTTATCACTAGCTATTGGCACCAAATCTCTTTGATATTATGGATAAAATCCATTTTTAGTGTTAGTTAGGAATCATAGGTTTTGGCTAGGATGAGCATTAGTCAAGGTTAATTGATTCAACATTGGTGTTTTATTTAAAGCATGCACATTCTAGTTTGCATTTGGAACAATATTCAATGTAGGGAAATTACGATTAAAATCAAGAATAGTGTATGCTAGCTAACCCTAAGGTTGAATTTGATCATTGATTGTCATAATTTTAACATAGGCAAAAGCCAATGTATTTATAACTTTGACATATCTTTTAAAGAAAATATAAGTCATGGGATCTAAAAAATATTTATAAATTTATAAAGCCAAGGATTCATTAGGTCTCTAAGGAGCTATGGTTATGATAAAAATATTTTAGAACCTAACATTAAATGATGTAATAGTTTCACTCTAATCTCTTTTCACAGTGGTGAATTATTAATAAAGGATACAAGGACTAATAATTTTTCCAAATTGGTCAATGAAAACACTATTAAAATCATTCTTACTGATGATATAATTCTTAGGAAGGTTGAGAAACTGATAAGGTATATCATAGCTGAAAGTAAAAGGAAACCATCTACATGAAACACATTTAAAATTATTAAATCATCCTTGAATATTTTAATATGTTTTTCAGTAGTTACAACAACATTAGGACTAAAAGGTAGCAAATATTTCTCAAGGCTCTTAGGTAAGTCATGTACCTATCTAGGCACATTGATGGAAGATCCACCTAAGCAATACATACATTGATAAGGGTTGAATATAGGTGTACTAAAAATAGGTGAAGTAGGCTCATATTTAGAAATGCTTCACTTACCTTTATCTATTATTTCCTTCCTATAAACTTTTAATGAAAGGAGAGGTAATCTTGTCTTTGAACGTGACCTAGTCCTGATTCCTAGTAGTTCCAATTTTTAAAATTTGAATCTTAATAAAAATATGATGTGTAAACCTTATCTTTGCAAATAAAAATCATTATATTTTACATGTTAATCTACTTTTTCACAAATATATACAAATAATAACTATCTTCGACTGAATTAGCTCAAAGATATCTCTAGATTGATGAATGTGAATGATCTTTATACTTCTAAGTTAAAATAAACATAAATTTGTAAAGAATCAATAAATATTTGAATAAAATTACTATCACTAATCTTGAATGTGTCAGATTTACAAAGCTTAAACCACTAATTTAATAATTTCTCATGAATCTTCAAAGGATAACAATGTTTAGCTAAAGAAGCCCAAAGACTATTCTAAAACCATCAATATCAATGATATTTACATAATTGAGCTAAGAAATAAATAAATATTGAAATAAATCACTAATATTTTTAAAAAAATTAATAAAATTAGTAGAGACACTACAAATTCACAAATATTTAGCTAAGGCCCTCATCTTAACACCATCAAAACATTACCTATTGATACCTGAAAGTGTATCACAAGGGTTAAAATTGTTTAATAAATAATTTTCATTTATAGATTCAAGGATCCATTACATGAGTTTCAGGCTATGATATTATCAATACCTTTGGTGGAATAGTGGCAAATAAAATGAACTATTTCACAAAATTTATAATGCAATTGTTTGGCTGTTGGGAGTAATTGTGACCTAATAGTTTGCTTATTAAAGATGAAGTAATTTTAACTAATTAAAGTGAAGTATGATCAAAAACTAAGTATAAATTCTAATATAACATGAATATTTACAATGGAAGCTAAGCTAAAGTGAATTATAAAAAATGACAAAAGGAAGGGTAGGGCAGAGAAGAAAGATGTTGATGATCTTCAATCTAGACATTATGACAAAGTTTAAATTTCATTCAAATATACACTTAAAATAATATATGACATGAAATAACTTAAGATAAACTATTATTATACACCAAGAAATAAATTAATCTCAAATCCTATTATATACTAGGAAAACATATAAGGATAGTTGAAACAATGTAAATAAGAACTAGATTCAATTGAAATATTTACTCTTACAAGAAAATTGCATTTGCACATCTACAAGAAAAGTAAAGAAAATTAAATGAACCTAAGATCCTTAAATAAATATATATTTAGAACAAATTTACAAATTTTCATTCAATTTTACACATAGAATCCATGAAAACCATTCAAATATGAACATTAGACTAGTTTGTGGAGAGAGAAACCATAATAACAAACACACAAATAAATAATGGACAATCTTTATAGAATTCCTTGCTTGTATTAATTTCTCAAAGTATACATAAATTTTTTATCAAAAATATATCCATTTTATAAATGATAATACCCTTTTTATATAACATTAATGAGGTATGTCAGTCAGTCATAGCCAATGACAATTACATAAGTGCTAAGGACAATTGTCCTTCTACAACTTTCTAGAACTAATGACACTTTCTAAATAGACTAAATTGTAAAACATGTGATTTTATAAGTTTGAACATGATTTTAAATAATAATATTCTCTTTTCAAAATTATATACATGTTTAGTTACAAAGGGAATATACTAAAGTCAACAAATTTGAGTTTGAGACTCTTTTGTTACTACAGTCTTTTATTTCTGCTACAGGATCCTGATTTTGTAGTGCTTATCATTAGTTAGCTTGAGGTTGAAAATTAGTTTCATTAATATCTCCTTTTACTAATTTTTTAATCCCTTTAAATATTTATTTGCCATGTCCAATGCCTTTTTTATGCTCCTTGCATCACTATTCTTTTCATCAACTGATAAAATCATGCCCACGATCCTTTTATTATTTGTACCAATTTTTCTTTGGCTTTGATTCAATATCTCATGCATGAAATGCATTTCCATTTTCTTTAATCCCTCATCTGTGATTAAACCAATTGGGTTGAATATGGTAGGGTCCTTGATTGGGCTCCCCAGTGTGTGTATTATCATGTTTCTTGATTATTTCAGATCATTAGAAAGATATCCTATTTCTTTGGAATATTTACTCAAATCTTTGATATTGTCTATTAATATTTCCATTTCCATGTTCTATTGAGCTATTAAAACTATCTAAATCCCAGTAAATTCATCCTTTGTTAAAACATTGATCAAATCCTTCACCTTGTGGCTTGAATCCTGCCATTGACCAACATGGCCTGTAGCCAAAGTACCCCATTTGTTTACCAAGTCCTGCTTGGAATTTACTACCTTCAAGGAGATAAATAAGTTAGACATGGTTATTTCAAACTTCTTGACCATGTCTTATGGTACCAATAACATAGATTGTTCTTCTAAATTCTTGTTCTTCTATTTTAGGCCCTTAATAATACCCTGTAGCTATTCTAAATGTGCATAGACCAACTCCAAGACATCTTCCTCAAAAATAGGATTTTTACCAAGTCTCTTTCTTTCCTTCTAAGTTATATTAGTCAAAGGCTCTTCCTTTTTATAGGTCATGTCCTCACCACCTTGTATGAGTACTTTGTAAACTAGTAGTCCCTGAATCAAACCTCACCCTAAAAAAGATTGGGTCACCTAAGGAATTGGGTTATCTATTTGTGATGGATCTATTGAATCACCTTGTGTAGCTAGTCTCCTTGCTTCCTCTTCCAACATAGCAACTATCCATGGCTTAAGATCTTGATGCATATGAATGTTAATCACCTTCATCAGAACCCAAGGATGATGCATAGTGGGCACTCTTTCTAATATAAGTTCGTATAAGAACCATTTTGGAATTAGTGGTCCATATAACAAGTTCTCTTCACTAAACATATTGAATTCAAATAAAGGAGTAGTGATAGTCACCTTAGGTATCCTTACTTTTGGAATAATAGCCAGCTCAACTTTTCTTTGTGGAGTGTCCACAACAACTAAGTCCTAAGATTTAATTTTATCATCCTTAGTTTCCTCAATAATTGTCTTCTCTTCTTCATTTGATTTTTTATATTTCATAGATAACATACTTAATACATCCTCAATAGACTCTTGAGGATATATAGCTATCATGTGTACCTCTTAATTGATCTACCTTTTGTTCTAATACTTTGGGAGGTTCATTAGTTGATGAGCTAGAAGCTATTTCATCTGGTCATTTCTCTTCAAGCCTATGCTCTATCATTTTCTCTACTTGGGAATTGATTGATGGAAGTATAGAAGATTCATCACTTATTAGAGGATATTGCCTAGGTCCTATTTTCCACCTATCATCCACCTTATGATCTATTTGTAATCTAGAGCTAGGTCTTATGTTGTGTTCTTTTAATCTTTTTGTCACTTTAGAGAATGTGGATGCTTTAATTTATATGAGATTAAAGGTACTAGGTTCAAGTTCATAATGCAAATTCAAGTTTCCTTTTATCCTTAAATGTTATTTCACCTTCCCATAAGGGTCCCATTGCATAAGGTCATCAATTTGTAGGTTAAAAGACAACTTATTTTTTGATGTTGCCTCTATACAATCCCATTGACTGAATGTATTCTTTCCAATTGTCATTGGCAATTTGTGAAGAAGTCCCTTTATATTAGTTTTGCAAAGACCATCAATACCATCGAATAATTGGTTGGCTACCTCTTACTCAGTGAACTTATCAATAATATGGATAGGTAGCTTGAGAGGAGAATTTTGAGTTCCCTCAATCTAGATGACTAAAGAATTTGGATAAAACCATATGTCTCCCATTGCCTCTATAGATTTTTTATTATGGGGCTTATTCTTGACATGGGATACTAGTTATAGATTTATTCAAGGTTGGATAGACAGAATCATAGATAAATTAAATGTGATCCCTATATTTGTAGATGTGAAACTTAGAATAATATTGAGAAACTATATGGGTTCTATTTAGAGGCCACTCCTTCTAGTTTGGAATCTTTATTGTTTCACATAAAGCATCTAGGAGATAAGACATAATGTAAAATGAAGTTTTATTCTTATGCCTAATTGCATATATTTGTTTACTCAATTTTATATGAATTATATCACCTAAGGGAGGTACAATTACCTCTTAAACAATAAATTAGACTTAACATTGTCATTATCATTATAATCCCTAGTCTAAACTATCTAATAAGAAAGTTCTTATTGAGGTCTGAAAAGACTTGTTTCCCAAAATCTAACCACATGGCAAGGGTGTCCATCAAATTGTGTAATTTATCCCAAGAATAGATAGATGATAGGTCAAATTAGGGTTTGAGAAACTTAAAATAAGACTCAAATGGAATATCATAAATTTTAGCCAATTTCTTGTGCTTATTTTCATTAATTATCATGCCCTTGTCTATGTTATTTTCATTAAAAATGGGAAATGAATATTGATACAATGGATTACCACAGGTTTTTGTAGTTGCATAATGTAGGTTGGTCATTTGGATTACCGCAATGTCATCATAGAACCTTTTGCCTGAGTGATTCTTCTCTTCTTCCCTAGTTATAGCTAGTTGATTAGTGTCTCTCTAGAATAATTTTGACCAATTACTATCCCCTGTGTTCAAGGCAAGATTAACAAACTTGGTGTCTTTGAAAACACGACCTTTAACATCTATTTTCAAATATAGTTTGACAACTTCCTTTGAAAATTGTTTATGTGATGCCATTGTTATAATCTTGATCGAATTATACATTTGTGGATAATAAATCTACCTTCTCTCATCCCAATATAATAGAATTGGAGAAAAATTAGGGAAATCCATATGCTTAGGGATATTTTAAATATTTATGTAAGGATTTATTGGTAGTAACTAGTTCAAACTATGAGCTTCATGACATAGATTTTGCTTGGATCATGCATTTATACCTTTCATTTCTGCAAGTCCACAAGATATTTTAATATGACTTGTCTTGCTTACATGGCATCACCACATCAAACTATTCCTTTATTTTTTAAATGTGACCATTTATCATTTTCATACATGTGTCTCCATATAATTCTCTCTTACAACATGATTAAACATTTTTTATTGATCTTATATGGGGCCTACTAGCCCTGGCTTCATTGTGAACTATTGATCCTCATTTGATCTCTTAAGAATGTTCCACTTGGTAGTTTTGTAGGCTATATGTTCCCATTCCAAACACACTCCATCACTTAATTCCTTTTTCATGTATAATATTATTTTTAGATCTAGGTTGTTGACTTGCTGACCCATCACTCATCATAGATCTGGATCCAAGAGATTGAATGCCATTGGTCGATATCTATTTCATTGATCATGTTATTGACAAAAATAACTACTACATTCATTCTAAGTTCTTTGAAAATTCTACCTTCATATCACACCAATCTACTTTGCATGGATCAAAGCGCTCTATCTATCTCGATCCACTTGATTTTATTATTTGGATGTTCAAATAAATTTGGACCTTTGATTTTGGGCTAAGTTTTTGAGATTGTGACATTTGTCACTCTCAGATTCCTCTATAGAAATTGACTTATTAACTTTGTCTCATGCCATTAGATCCTTATATTCATTCACCATGATTGTGACACTTATCATTTCCATGTTTCATCTCAAGATCTTTGATAATTTGTCTTGAGTGGATGCCCTCATGCCATTTATCTCCCTTCTGGGCTTTGAGATCTTTCCATTTGGCATCTTCACATTGATTCATTCTTGTGGGAAAAGAAAATAAACTGTGTTAGAGTTAGGAATATAAATAACCTTAGGATTAAATTTTTTAAACTAGGGTCTTAGTTGTATTTATAAATATAATTATAACATAGGTTAAAGGTTTAAAATCATAATAAAGTGCCCCCTCATTTAGTTATGAAAAATGAAATAGATTAGATGAGGTTTTGGTATATAAAGGACTTAGCATAAAATTTTAGACTAGGTTTTTTATATGTATTAATAAATTCAATTGGGACATAGGCTAAAGTTTAGACTAGGTCTAAGATATTAAAATGTTCCTGTAAACATAGATCTCATGTAAATTTGAATCTAATTAAAAATGAACATAGGATAAAACATATTAGACTAAGGTTTTTTTAAAACATTAGTTAGGAATATATTCAATTAATCAATTCAAAGACAAAAGTTTGATCAAAATAAAGGGCCAATATAGGCATCAATGTATACACAATTGGGAATCTATTAAACTTGCAATATAGAAACACCAAAAATCAACATTAGATGTATTTGATGAAGTCAAATGAAGATAATATGCTAACATGCCAATTTATTCTAGATCAATATGATATTCAAATAGTGCAATATGATCGAGTGGGATGTTCAATTTATAATGATGAGAACTAGGGTCCTCATTTTTAAAAAATAGAGGTATGTTGACCTCAACATATAACATAAATTCAAATTTAACCCTTGTAATTTTTACCAATAGGAAAAATGATTAAGCACCATTTATCTACCAAAACTTCATTCCCTTTATTAAACCATGAAATCTGATAAGGATTTAGATGTTTTTAAGACTAAAATCTAGTTTCTCAATCATGTCCTTAAAAACCATATTTTAAAAACTACCACCATTTATAATAACTTTGGATATCCTACCTCCTGAAGTACATCTTGTTCAAAAAATATTCAATCAAATCCATGCATCACCACCTTCTTTATTCTTCACATGTTCTTTCCTTTGATAATTTATTGTTCTTCTCATCATGTGTTTTTCTTTAATATATTTTGCTATAACTTCAGTATTTTAATCTTTTGTTTTATCTTCAACTAAACTCATTATTGGATGATCCTCTTTCCTCTTTTGTTGATCTTGGTAGCATGGACACTCAAACGCTCTATGGACTTCTTTTCCACATTTATAATAAACATAAAACCTACATTTAGTCAGAAACCATCCTCTACCACCACCATAACTTCATCATTTGTTAATTCCTCTTCATATTTGATGGTATTGAAACCCTAATATATTATCTTCTTATATTTATGCACCATGTGATTAATCTATTCTTATTGGATTAGTCGTACCTCCATTTGTGCTAAATCCACATCATCCCCTTATTGGAGGTGATTTTCATCTTCTTTGTCCAATATATGTTCTTCTAAAATTTTGTCTATTTTGTTTTTCTTCTACCTTAAAATATAATTAATAAGATTCATCCATGCAAAGTATTATATTTATGCTTAATCATCTTAAATAGAAAATACCAAACCATTTACACACTTTGAAGTCATTTATTCTTATGCTTCATCATGATATATTCATATGGAAAGCCTATACAACTCATCTCTATATTCTTGAATATTTTGATCCTTCCACCTCCATATTTGATATCTTCTTTATAAGTTTTTTGCATAATCAACAAAAATAAACTTGATGGAAATCTGCATCAATTTGCCATTATGCCAGGATCACTTTTTATTATCTTTATAGAATTCTTATCATTTTTTATCAATGATTCATATTTATATACTTTATTCCATATCCCTTATAATGAAATAAAATAACTTCCAGCAGGTGTGTATAAAATTTCAATGCCAATATAAAGAAAATTCTAAAATTCATCTTGCTTAGTTTAAGGACAGTGAATATGTATTTTGGCCATAGATTTTAATATACTAATAGAATCAATCCCAAACAACTTGAACTAGATTTTTATCTCTAAGGCACACATACTACAATTTTTTTTTTGGATATTTCACCAAGAAATGGATTTTATTCATGAAAAACTTTGGTTTTCTAAGTTGTAATAGTCCTTTAGATTTCAAATCTTTGAATAAACTTGCTTAGTTTCTTTAAATTTACCATCAAACCTATTTTAAGACTGTCAAATGACTAATTTTGACCTGATTATACCTTATATGATCATCTATATTCACAACTCAAAATTTTGATTCATTCATGTAGAAGATAAATAAAGAATAGAACACACTATATCTATCACTCTATACAAACTTTTGTCC
>JARHVA010006829.1:650000-655000 GCA_037957365.1 Torreya grandis
TCACACCTGTACATACAAAACTAAAAACAAAACTATTGTAAAAAACATGAGACACTATTGCCTCTTCTCTTGCTATTATCTCCTTTAGAGATTTTTCTTCCAATGTTGATTTATCTACATCTTGATTTAAAACTTTTGATAGCTCCAACTTAGCTTCTCTGATAGTTTCCTCATCTCCTATAAGGTCTAAATTATCTAGTCCTTCCATAATTTGTTTCCACAATCTTTATTATTCCTCTATATACTCTATCAATTCCTCATTTCTAACTTCATTACAAGGTAATGTCATTGGTATCATATCACATTCTTGACCTTAAACTATATTAAGTATTAAATTTAACACATTTTCAAGATGTATTTCAAGTCCTTCAAACACTTTAATATGTATTTCATTTATGTTTCTCAAGAGATCACTATCTTCATCAATCAATATATGAGTATCAAAAATTAAATTCAAGACAAAATATTTAGTCCCATGTTGTACCTCCTTTATAAATGAAGCTAAAAATGTTTCTATTACTTCTTCAACTCCATCAACTTCTTGAAATTCTATATTTACATTAGTAGAAACAATATTAGAAGCAAAAAATTTAGGCCATATAGACTCATCAAGTGATCCTCTATTCACAATGTCTTCCTACTCTTCACCAATAATTTCACCTCTTTCAAGGTGACAAATCTTTACATATCTATACATTATTGTCCAATCCATTTCTTTTTTAACATAAACATGTTGTCGATGCTTGCTTTTTTTAGGTTGTTTTGACTTTAAGCCCTCAATTTAGGCTTTACCTTCACCCACATATATACCTTCATTTACACATGATAATAAAATATCAGATTGAAAATCATGAGGCTTGATTGCCTCTTTCTGCTCCCCAAGTTGCTTTGCCAATATCCTTAACTATCTTCTCCAATTTATAATTTTTTACTAATTTTTATTTATTTCTAAGATATCATTGAGAGTATAATTCACATTCCTCTTTAATCTCCATCCATACTCTTGGTATTATTTTGTTCATATGCATTCTATTAGGAATGTTAACATTGCTAATCTTTATTTCATCTCATTCATTTCTTTTTCCATATCTAATTCTCTTTTCTTAACTTCTTCTCTCTCCATATTCTTGTTGTAATTTTCCTAAACTAAGCACTTCATCTCTCTCTTTTCCCTTTTTATCTTCTCTTAAGACTTTATTTGATGTATATCCTCTTTTCAAGCTTATACTACTTACTTCTCAACACTAGTACTTTTTCACCCTAGTCTTTTGGTACCTATTAGTCCTTACCTTAGACTTAGTAACCTTCTTATTTAAGATCTCCTTGAGCTTACTTTGAGATTTCAATATCTCTTTCTCTCTTCTAAGCCTCAATGGATTTAGGACTTTGCCAATTTACCTTTACCTTCTCAGTTTCACAAACCTCTTGCCTCTCACTCTTTATAAAAGATCCATAAATTATCAATTACTATAATCTACCTCTTAACCAAATCCTTATAAATAAATACATACCTTTTCAAATAGCTCTTGTCATGTTCCCAAACTCCTTCACTATTTCTTAAAGTATGCCTGATATTTTTATTTAAAAAAACTTTACTATTTCAACAAATTATCAATATCTAAGAGCCTATTGTTCTGATACCATAAATTGATGGTAATCTACATCAATTTGCCATTATGCTAGGATCACTTTTTATTACCTTTATATAGTTATTATCATTTATTCATCAATGATTCATATTTATATACTTTATTCCATGTCTCTTATAATTAAATAAAATTACTTATAGCAGGTGTGTATAAAATTTCAATGTCAATATCAAGAAAATTCCAAAATTTATCTTGTATAGTTTAAGGACCTCTGACCTGTATTTTGGCCATCAGTTTTATTATACTAATCCAATCAATCCCAAGATACCTACATTATATTCATAGCTCTAAGACACACATACTATTAAAATTTTAGAATTATTTATTAAGTATTTCGCTTGAAAAATGGATTTTATTCATGAAATACTCTACTTTTCTAGGTTTTAGCAGTCCTCTAGATTTCAAATATTTTCATAAACTTGATCAGTTTCTTTGAATTGCTAATCAACCCTATTTTAAGACTATCAAATGACTGAGTTTTGACCTAATTATAATTTATATGACCATCTATATTCACAGCTCAAAATTTTGATTTATTCATGTAGAACATAAATAGAGAACACGACACACTATATCTATCAGTCTATAAAAAAAATTGTCCATAAATTGATAGCTTTATATAACTTAGACTGAGAAAATTTCATACCTAAAACACTTCTTGGTCATTTTCCTCTATGAGCTCTCCAAAAGTTGAAGCATTGTTTTTATTTCTTTGAATACTAAAATCCGTTCACCCTTTTTTTATGTCTTGTATTCCTCTTTGACACCTCAAATCCTATGTATTATCTAGGTTTTAAGGAGTCATCTTTCTAAATAAAGTTGTTTGAGATGTCTCATGACATATGCAATAGATTGTAAGTTGACCGAGATGTCTCACAATTTTCTAATATAATGCTGGAATTAGTTAAACTTTTTCAATATCAGAGTTAGCTCATATAATGGTTTCCATGTAAACTAGACCACTTATCTTTAATTTTATGAAATTGAGAAGATTTAAGAGGCTATAAATTCTTCTTTGATGCTAAAAAGCCTTCATAATAAATAAAAGATACTTTAGCTCACCTGTATCTTATTTTCACTTAGAATTATGTGCCTCATCCAATTAACTTTGAAATGATTACCATTCAAGTGATAGAATATAATGATTTTCTTCTCCAAGTAACATCTTTGTTGTTGCATGTATAGACCTGTAACTACCTAAATTCCCTAGCCTAGTCCACCATGAAACTCCAAAAATCATCTTGATCTTAAATCTAATTGCTTGATGGCAGATTTGAATATCTTTCATGTAATCATAACATCAATAAAATAAAACTATTCTTTTATTAAGAAATCCTAATATATACTTACAGTCATATCAACTATCATACAAATTCAAAAACACTTGAAAAGAATTCATAATTCTATTTTATGCATCCTTCTCACTTTATTTATTCTTCCATGGCTTATCTCCTCAAAGGATTTTCTTTTCTTATTTTATTAGTTCATCTTTATATACAACTATCCAATATTCTTTCTTCTAATCTTTATCCACTCTTTCTTTGGCTTTTCCCAACATAGCTAGGATTTCTAAAGAGAGTAAATTACATTTACTTTGGATGTAAAAAGTTTTAAACTACATGTATGAATCTTTTATGACTCTTCCATGAGGGTTTAGACTCTTTACTTATTTCTTACAAGGCGTACATGTCTTCAAATGTTTAAATACTTAATTCTAATGAAAAATGAGACTATTGCTAGTTAACCAATTTTATGATCATTGAAGTATCTAAATATTCTTATGAACTTGTCCAAAGACTCCTAAGATCACTTAATAACATATTTACATATTTTTAATGACTCTTCCTAATGCTCCTACATCAAAATTTCACCCTCAGCTTCATCTCCATTTTTTTCATGATTTGTTTTTCTATTTTCCTTTTCTCCATCTTCCTTTCTACTGGCAATCTGACTAAATCATTGCATGACCCTTCAATTTCATACATGTAAAATTTACCTTATTGTCTTCTCTCATAATTCTCCATTCAAAAAACTTATCCATGTTGTTCATATAATCTTGAAACTCCTTTGGTTTTATACATCTTTCATAGTCTAGAATGTCAACCATGATTCCTTCATTCCTTCTAAATATATAACTATTTTCTCTTCAATTAATAGTGGTTATTCTTCCTGATCCACTTGCAAAATTTCTTCATCATGATCTATGTCATATTCTACATCATCTTATGATCTCCTTTGTCTTTGATTTGAAATGATCTTTGTTAATTGTTCTACTTGCCTCTATATCTTTTACATAGTCCATTTCATCTGAGTGATTTATCTTCATCCTCTCAACATCTCTTACACCTCCAAGATCTAAACTTGATATAATACCAAGTAATGAACCCTAATACTCTCAAGATAACAAAATGTTAATAGACAAATCTTATAAAATAATAAACTACATTTATTTGTATGGAATGGATTCAAATAATTATAAACCATGAAGAAATAAGCCTCAACTTAGGATTAGAGTTGACATGAAAAATAGATAACTCTAAAAATAAATAAAACTCAACTTATTATTTTAACATATTTGTGATTTTTAATAAGTTTCACATGTAAGCATGTGCAACTCTAAAAATATAAAAAAAAAAAGACTAAACACTAAAATTAACCAATCAAATGAATATCAACTAAAGATAAGTTCCAGTTACAAAAATATCTAATTTATAAATTTATAAAAATATTAAAAATAATACTAAAATACATTTTTAGACCCTCACATGGTCATGTATGGCCTCTGAAAAAATATTTAAAATGTCTATAACTAGATAAGACATGTTATGGTTTCATTGAACCTTTTGAGATGGTCATGTTGGCATGAATATGAGCTCAAATAGAGCTATGAATCAAAATTTATAGCCTTCATAAGTTTAGCCTCTTTTCATGTATTAGTAACATCTCATTTTGTTTATGAGGTGGGATAGGTGAATCATAAAGTGTCCTAGAAATATTATATTCTTTGACATTATTCAAAAACATAAGGTAATTATGTAAAGTGAAATTTATTTCTCTCTATTTATTTAGCCATGGGCATACAAGTAATATATTTTTGTTATCAATATATAATAACATTAAAAACCAGACTATTAATGTATTAATACTATTGATGGCTATTTGTGTAAGACCATAATAAATATTAAGTATATAATGGTTATATTGATGAAAATATAATGATTGACAGGGGGTGGGGGGGGGTGAACTAGTCTCTTAAAAAACTTTTATCAATTACTCCTTAGCATACATGAACCATCACATCAACATATACATCAAGTAATGCATAATCAATCAACCATACAAGTATGAAAT
>JARHVA010006829.1:657500-665000 GCA_037957365.1 Torreya grandis
TTTAAATTTCAAGTTAATTAAATTTATTCTTGTAAAAGTTAAAAATTAAATATTCAAAAAAAAAGAAGATTGAAATGTATTTTATTTAATTGTTTCATGGTAACCATCCTACACTAAGAAATAAATAACATTGTTTTATTTAATTCTTATTTGTAAATAATTTTTAATTATTAGCAGTAAAGTTATTTTGATATTTATGTTAAATTTGAAATTAATTATTATCAATTAGTTTATTAAATTTATTTTTGGATTTAGTTATTTAGAATTATTTATTTTATTTGGATGGATAAATTTTTATAAGTTAAAATAATTAACCATCTTCATTGATTTTAATAAGGTATCTTTTAATGATTTGGTTGGAAATGATAATTATTAAAGACTAATTAAATAGTTTAACAGACTTAACTTAGAATTTGTATCGTAATTTAATCATTATTAATATTTTTAAAGTAATGTAAATAATATTGAAGTATTTGGAAATAACGATTATTGCTTAACATATCAATTATAAATTAAATTTATTTTTTGGATTTAGTTATTAAAAATTATTTATTTTATTTGGATCGATAAATTTTTATAAGTTCTATAAGGTGTCTTTTAATTATTTGGTTGTAAATGACACTTATTAAAGATGAATTAAATATTTTAACACACTTAACTTAATGACACTTTAATAATCAAATTCGTACTTTAATATAATTATTATTAATATTTTTAAATTAATGTAAATAATATTGAATTATTTGATGATAATGATTATTAATTGCTTAGCGTATCATTTATGAAATTGAGTTTTTAATGTCCAATTAATTTATTTGTTTAGTTAGCAACATTCTAGTAGTAAAGCAAAACTAGTTTAACATCATGGCATATAGACTTAGTCTATTTGTGTGTATAATATAGTCTTAGTAGTATAAATAATTGGGTCTTTGCATCTATGAGCCACATCTCTAAACACATTTTTAATTACCCACTTTAATATTATAATGTTTAATTTTTATTTGTGTGACTAATTATTTAGTCTTTTTTATTTGTGTGACTAATTATTTATTTTTGTTTTGTACTTGAAGATCAAATTAGTCATTTATTTAGTCATTTATAGCTGTGTTGAAAAAAATTAATATAATTTAGTCATTTTTAGTTGTCGTGACTAAAAGTTTTAGTCACATAGTCATTTATTTGTCAAATTCTACTAGTGAATTTATCTTAATTAATGAACAATATATTTTCACACATTTATAAATATACCCAAATAAACATATTATAAGTTCCATAACACTTTTTATCACCAACCCCTTTATGAACACTCCTTGTAGCACTATTCATAATTAGGCCTGTGAACCTATAGAAAGTCTACCAAATAAAACTAAAGGATGTACATAATATAGTCAAATAACCATGAAAATGAATAATATGAACATAAAATCCATAACCTTAAAAACATCACCATTTTATTTTAACTTCATAAGTAGGGCAAAAGGACTCAAACATTTCTCTGCAAATAACCCATTAAGAATTATAAGAACACTCCAAAAACTAGTCATGAACCACTTGATTTTCAACACCCGAAAGAACACTACTCATGACCAAATCCACTATAAAAATATACTTTGACATATATATACCACTCTCAAAAACTAAAATCACAAGGTTTAATGTCGAATATTGATCTTGTAGATCAATCTTTTGACCTCACTACACACAGTCAAACCAGAACCAGACAAGCCATTTTGGCTTTAACATTTTAACCACTTTCACTCGCTATAAAACATTCTAAAAAACATGTATAGAAAATAAAATCCTTAAAAATAAACACCATGCACTCTAATGCATCATTATTTCATGAAATCATACAAAAAACCAACTTCTCAAACTGGTTGGGTTTTGTATTATTCTTCTTCATTAGGCATGTTAGTGACTAGCCAACTTGGATGACAAATTTGGAATACTTAATCACTATATCCAATCCATAAACCACAAAATATGTCATATATTATCCTTAATCTTCAACATTTATCAATTTACAAATTTTATCCAATACAACATTTTACAATTATAATTTATTCAAAAATAAGCCTATATCTTCACATTTTCTCTCTACTCTCTCTAACCAGCACCACCTAGAGGTACCTAAGAGAGTTACATAAAATTTACAACCACTTACCTAATAATTACAAACCATATTTATCAATCTTGAATCATATCTTCAACATTAGGTAACTATTAGGATTCTAAAAGGGTTTTAACACACTTCCATTGTTAATGATTGATCATAAAGCATATCCCCTCAATCTAAAATATAATGCTTAGAATTGTGAGCTAGGACCCTTACCCATCTACCGTGAATATCTTAGGTTCCCATAAAAAGGTTTTATGAGCTAAAGAGAATAATAAAGTCATTCTCGTGTTGAGCATCGTGCATTCTATACACTCGAGAGACCTCAAATCACTTTTTTATTTCCTTAACATTCAAACTTTATCCTAAAACTTCATGAATACACCTAGGCAACCTATCACACATTTGACAAATCTCACCTATGCATACTTTCCTTGTAAACTGAACCTCATGCCTCATTAGACTATACTCTCACCACCTTCCTTTCTACATCTAATTATTCACACCTCATTAGGCCTTGAAATGACCTTCAAACCTCATCTAAAGTTCTCAATACTTCACTAACATGCTCACACAACATCTCACATGTTCAAATAATATTAAAAATCCTTTTAAAACATTATCTCACCATGAAATGGAGCTTATGCCTTCACACAAGGTTTTTTATGTCTTAACTAAGAATAATAAGATACCTTATCCCAAAGACACTTGATATCAATTTGATATACCCTTTACAATCCTAAAAACATTCATCTCACCATGCCACCATGCCTCTTCATTCACTATATTAGGAATCCTATGAACATACCTTATCAAGACACTACTAGGCTCAAGCACTTGACAACATTGACAACATGGACATTCTATGTTCACCTTCACATCACTCATGTAAACATAATAAGATGTATCAATCATATATTACACTCTCAAAATCACTACAACACTAATAAATATTCTCTCTCATATCTATGCTCTCCAATGACCTCATAAATGCCTATTACATCATGACCATGCCAACTGACCTTGAACACTTTAGCTTGTTATAACACAACACTCACTAGAGCACCATTGTGACATTAGTGATAAAAATAATGATATTCACATGAAATTAACTTTCATAATCACCTTTGACATCAATATTTAAAAGAGAATCTCTGGGACAATAAAGACAATTAATGATAAAATAATGATATCAAACTTCTCAAGAACCTTTAACATCAATAACATTAATACCAAACCTAAATAATTGAAATAATACTCAATAATATCCCTCTTTAAAATTTATGGAGACACATGCTACAAATTGATATTTCTCAACTCCTCCATTCTAGTATTTCTCCCCCTTTTACATTAGTGACAAAGGGTCTTCCAAAAACTACTATCTGATACTTAGACAACTACTCAAATAGAAAACACAATGAAATGATGATAAAAATTGACCTTAAAATCATACCAATTATTTTAGACAACTTTTGGAACACTTTATTCTTCCTCTTCAAAAAATAATCTTGATGGCAACTCCTCACAAAATTAGCCTTACTATACTTTTCTCAACTCACTCCATCTTTGACATTAAAGACAAAGAGACACCTAAAGCAACTAAAATTACAAATTTTGTAACTATAACTCAATAAAAAAAAACATTTCTTATTCAGACTTCTTCTTCATTTTAAACTATCTCGCATTTTTAGATCATTCTCAACTTTTGGAAACACACTCTCCCTAATGGCAACCAATCTTAAAAATATCAAACCTTAGAGATATTAAACCCCCCTTAGACCAAGCATATACCAATCAATACAACATCTTTAACACAACATACATAACATAACAATGCTTCCCCTATGATCATGCTCAATCTTTGAAAGAATTTTTAAAATTAAGAACACTCACCTTGTCCTTGACATGACTGAAACCAACACTCTTGACAACAACTGAAGTATTTGAGATTCCTCCTTTGTCTTCATAGCTTAAGACCATATTATGAGTCATTATGACTCATATACCAATATTAACATGATTCAAGCACCTTGATACCAATAACATACCCCAACATAGATTAAGCTTAGCTATTAATGAAAAATAAATACCAAAACTTACATCTCATATACCAAAAGATTATGTTTTGATCTCAGAATCATGATGTTAAACTTAGAACTCTCACCATGATGCCAACTAAAATTCCATTTCTACCAAAAACTTATCAACTTATCTTCACAATCATATTAGCCTTGTAGACCAATTCATATCTCATATATCTCTAGACACAAACACACTCCATTGAACCTTAGATGCTACAAACATAACAATGGATTAAATTCATCTTTATTTTTTTTACTCTATCTACAAAAAAAGGATTCCATTATGCTTCTATCCCTATCAATATTATTCAACATACCTACATGACTTTCATAACTTCAAAAACCTTCTTGGTAATGCTCACCTACTCTTGGAGTTGATGAATCACCTTATTAGTTCCCCCTCATACCTAGCTTCTACAAACTGATGAGTGTCTCCATGAAGCCTAATGGAGTCACACCTTTCCATAGGGCTATAAAACACCATGAAATCAAGATAATAATGGATCTTCATGTTCTCACAAGACTGAATATCTTTTAGGATCATCTTAGGCTTGAATAGCTTCTTTGACTTGACCTTTAACTTGGCCTCTTCATCATCTTTCTAATCTGACAAAGAATAATATTGACATTCTTTCATAATTTTAATTATGTTTTATAGTATAAATTAGTCCACCTTGGTTTATGAGTTTATCATGACTCACCTTGACTGCCTTTGGCTTCTATACCTTGAATGTCCTTTTCTCCTTCACTCTAAGAGCTTAAAACTTATTATTTTCACTAGCATTATCCCTATCTTGAGCTCAAGCATTTGAACCATCCACCTTTTCATCCTTATTCTTCTCAATCAAATATTCATCTTTGTTATGAAAACCAATACCTTCCTAGTCTTATTTCATGTGGCTTGATCAAACACTCTCTATAAACTTCATGTTTTTATTCTGAATATGTAATGTAGTTTGAGCTAGCATAGAATCTTATCCTTTAGACTTTTTTTCTTCCTTAAAATTATTCATAGGGTCTGACTTATTGATCCATTTATTAGTTAGTTGAATACATACCTTCTTCTCTTGACTAGTATTCTTCATATGCTTCATCTTGCAGTCCCTTGTATTATGACCAATTTGATGACATGTATAGCACTAAATTCTACTTCATAATGAATTACTTCTAGCATGATATCTATAATATACATCTCTATGACCAAACTAATTACATGAAAAATAGTAACCATTGAATGAACTTACATACCTTGACTATCTGATAGGATTTATCTTCATTCTACTAGTACCATCACCTCTTGATATATCATTGACCATTGATGTCTGATTCTCTTTGATCTCCTTTTGGTCTTCTTTGAAACCAAGGCCATCCTTATCATGTGAAGAATTATTAAAATTCAAAATATCTTCTACCATATCTAAACTCTTCTAAAAATTATGATAGGTATTTAATTTGATAGATACTTGATCCAATTCTACCTTTAAATACTACTTATTTTCTAACCTTGGTGTATTCTTCCATAAGACCATTCCCTTTTGAACAACATTCAATGTCAAATTTTATGGCCATGAAAAGTAATTCATTAATCTCATGATAAACATAATAATATTAAGTATCACAATCACTTATGCCATTATAGAGATGAGCCTTGTTGGATGAGAAACCTCCTTGAACATGATAACTAGATATACCAATGCTTTGAGTATCACCTTCAAGCTGTTAAGCCTACTTCAAAGGACCTTGCCTTGATACTAGTTAAGGGAAACACGATGATTAAGAAAGGGGGGATGTATGGTGAGGGTGGGATGTGGGGTGAATTAATCTCTTCAAAACTTTGTTTCAATTCCTTTTTATCATACATGAACCATCACATCAAGATATTGATCAAACAATGCATAAACAATCAACCCTAAAAGCATGAAACAAGATTACACAAGACAACACATAATATATGTGTGAAAACCTCAAGGGAACTAATCTTTGAAAATGGACTATAGTCCTATAAGTCAAAACATCATAACTTAGTGAAGAACCAACTCCACATGGAGCACCAACCTAGTTAGGCTTTAGCAAGCCCCACCTTGTAAGGAGGCACCAACCTCGTAGATGACTCAATACCAACTCAACTACCTAAAAAATTTCATCACCTTTAGAACACCATTATTTATCATATAATATTTGATGATTATGTTCTTCATCTCTTCTCTCTCTTTTACCCCTCTTGACCTATCTTGTAGGCTTCTTCACTCAACTAACCCTCTTCTTGACTTTATTAGGTCATATGACCTTAAGTTTTATACATAGAACCTTTGTCAAATATTCATCATAGTTTTTATACACTCCTTTTATGGTATAAAAACCTCCTTCTACTTACCAATGTGTTATTTAATTCACTTTCCTTCTTGTTTTATTATTTTTGGGAAACTAATGTTTAGTTCCTAAACAATAAGGGGTCTATAATAAGTAGGAATGTCTGATTTAATATGATAAAATCCAAATTTTGTAGAATTAATTACATAGGAGAAAGAAATAACTTATCTATAAAAATAGGTTGATACGATTATTGTAGAAGTTAGAAAATGAGTTGCAAGGATAGGAAGGTGTTTGAAACCTGAATCTAACTTTCATTTGGTCAAAGGATAAGAGTGTCAAAAATAAGACACCTTGGTATTTGGTGCTATAGTCTAGTTCTTTGCATTAATATCCAAACTAGTCACAAATCTATGATCTTTTTTGGTTTTGTTCATCATCCCCATTTTTATCTGTCTATAAAATTTTAGATCTTGACTGTCAATGGATCTCCTTGTAGATTCAATTCAATATTCAAACCCTAAGTCTATCTACACACATGAAGCAACAAAATATATTAAAATAAAAAGGGAGAAAAATTAGGTTAGGGGAAGAATGATCACATAATCTAGAACCCCTGATATTCTGATTGTTTCCTATATTAACCCTCAAGATAGGGTCTCATATCAAATTTAGTTCTCCCTTAGGAAACATGCATAATCAACATGCACGATAAATGCAAGAATGAACTTTCACCTAGACCCTTCCTTTATCAAGCATGAAAATCTATGTGTGATGTGTAATGTTGAGCTATAATACTGAATAATTTTTAATTATCTAATGTGTCAAATTATTAAGTGCTAGATATTACATGCCTTATATAGTCCTTTATATAGGAGACTCTTTATTTAAAATTTGGAATCTTTAACCACATTTTGACAACATTGGAAAACTTAAGGAAAAAGCTAAGAAAGGGGTTAGGACTCATTAAGTGAGGGAAAAAGATTGTTAAAG
>JARHVA010006829.1:670000-762500 GCA_037957365.1 Torreya grandis
GGATCCTGTGCCAATCCAAATGATGGGAGGTAAGTAGTAATTATATTTGAACTATGAACAAGTTTATGCTTATTTCAGTTTAACTTTAAAGTATATATCTAATTTAGTGTTTTATTTTATATGCAGGTGGAATGGGAGGTGCCCAGGATGAAGCATAGGCTAGTGTAGGGAGTGGAGATGATGAGTACTGTGAAACCATCATTGAGTCAACACTATGAGAGCTTCCACATCATGTTTTTCATGATGTTATGGAGGATGGATTGATAGAGCATGTGATATTTAAAGTTGATGTTTATATTCATTTATTTGATAGAGCTATGAGAATGATAGCTTCATATGTTGGGGCAATGGGAGAGAGAATAGTTGAGGTTGAGTTGGATAGGTGCAGGATGCCTCCACCTAGTTATGGTTGTGTTGGCATGAGGATAATAGATGAGTACATAAAGCTTTAGAGGCAATATATAGACTTACGTAAGGAGCATGGTTGGATATTGGAGCAAAAGAGTCATCGTAAGAGGCATTTAGGATCTCAAAGAGGTATGGAGCCATCGAGCACTAGAGGGGACTATGGGACTAGTACTAGAGGAGAGAATGAGACTGAGAGTGAGGGCATGATGCCCTTTCATGATTGATTATATGTGATATAATGTATATGTATTTGAAAACTTGGTTATATATATATATATATATATATATATATATATATATATATATATATATATATATATATATATATATATATATATGGATGTTGGTTAGATTTTGGATTCATGCATATTGTGTTATGAATTTTGGAATGGATTGGTATATTTCTTGTACTTTGTTTATTTAGGAGTAGTTGATCTAGTATTAATATTAAGGTTTTTGCATATATTTGGTAAAATGGTACTTGGGATATGTGATTTGAGTTTTATTGATAAGTTTAAGTGTGATCATAAAATTGATTTGTAATCATATGTAAGCAAAAATTTGTTGGATTTGGTAATTGGTAAGTTTTTTAGATAAACTAATGTAGTTTAATGTTAAAAAAATAGGATTTGGTAAGATATGGATTTTGATAACCTTATTTTGGATATAGATAGTTATTGGGAATTATGAATGTTATTAATTAGTATATGGGGATGTAAAATATCATGTTGTGCATATTACCTCCCCAAGCGTGGCTCAAGAATACAAAGGCTACTTAAACCTTTGGATCCATCGTTGCCCTGCTAAGTGAAGCTATGAACTAATATCCATATGAATGTGTGTCATATCACTATCTAAACCCTTATGGCTAAATGAACAAGTGCCCATACTTCTCATGGTATGTAGGCATGTGATCTATATCTTATATTATCTATTGTGTATTAATTTTAGATGTACATGGAGATTCTTTAAAATGTAACGTTATTGGTCATGTAAATGAAACTATGTGCTATGAATAAGGCTTATCTATCCATAATTAGATACCATGTGGCCTCTATTGTGATGCATATGATTAAGCAACAGATGGAGATGGAGCTAAAACCTCTGATGATGGCTTGTCTAATCTCAATCATAGTGGGTTGCTATGTGAAATAGGTCCTTCAAAATCTAGTCATAGTGAATATCTCTTAGGAGGAATACTCTCTTATATAGGTTCATTTAATCCTAATTTTAGTGAATTGTTATGTGAGATAGGACCCTAAAAACATGACCAAAGTGAATCTATGTAGAGTAATACTTTGTTACAATGCCTGTGACTCTACTAGATATGTATATGGAACTAAACTATTTACTCCTCATACTATAGTGTGATATGTATGTTGTTCTTGTTGTATGGGTTATCAAACCTTCTGAGTAGGTGGAATAGGAGATCTCCTATGAAGCTATGTCTTAGAACATTTATTTCTCTCACAATGAGTGAGCGATGATTCCTATAAAATAATATCCTGCGATGACTAAGTCATGGATGAATGAGGTCTATAATTTCATGATGGAGAAGATCTCAATGCATCCTATATGAACACTATGATTCCATTATCAACACATCTATTATTGCAATCTTTTATTCCATAACAATCATTATCTTTGTGTCCATAGATATGATAATAGTTACAAAAGTGTCGATGTGGCTGTCTATGTAAGAGATGTGGATCTTGTCGATGGGTAGAAGGTCATGTGATTAAGATCCTATCTAGTAGTGTTGATAATATAAAAAATTAGCTATCCTAATCTAAATCAAACTATAATGGTGCCTTGATGTTTTTCTTTATAGTGCATACTATAGGTTGTACTTTGGAGACTAGCTCTCTATTCTTAACTGGTTGATTTTCTATTTGTGGTATCTTATCTTGTTTAGGACATGGTGAATGTTGTGTGCTATGAATTATAGATGTAGATATTGATGTGAAATTTAGAGTAATCTAATCAACTGAATATGCCTCAATCAATCCCAATTTCTTTTCCAAAGCTAGAACTGTATAACACAAGTGTTTGAAAGAAGACTTTATCTCATATAATAGATGCTTGAGGAGAGGTTGGTAAAGCCCATTAATAAATATATATTGAATCTCTAAATATTTTGTTTTGTATATAAATATTAGAATTTGAGTCATAATTCATAAGATATACTCACTAACTAGCTCTGAAGAATTTAGATGTAGTATGATAAGTTTCTCATATGTAACATGAGGGCCTATGTTTTCTATGTAATATCTAAGAAATCCCTCTTTTAAGTCATCATATGTGCCCAAGGAGCCCATGGGGAGTAGATGAAAGAACCAATTTTATGCTTCCCTGACTAATGTCTACTAGAACAACTTTAGTAGAATCAAAAGACTTTTCTGAGATGGCAAAGCCTTCCAAAAGGATTGAAGGTGTACGAATGGATCTTCATTACCATCAAAGTGAGGTAATGATGTTATCTAGAAATGTTTACGATATGAATCTTTTATGAATGTCTTTAGAAGACGGTTACTATGTAAATCATTGGCATCTATCCAAGACTTATAAGCCTTGTTTTCCAATGTAAGGAGAAGTACTTGGTGTTGTAATTCACCAACTACATTCATTAAAGAGATAATCTCCTAGGATGGTACAATAGCATGTTGAAGTGGTTAATTTAATCATTGAATTTGATTGTTAATTTTATCCATGGAAATGCTACATTTAGCAATTGGATGATAAACAGGGGGTGTGATCACTTGAACCTTGGGAGTAATGGTAACTTGGACCTTACTAGAGGGATGTGGGCTACCATTCTCTTAAGGTGAAGAGTGAGAATTGGGTTTTACTATAATGAGGATGGCTTGGGAGATTCATTTGTAGTGTTATGTTTTAGTGTATCACATTATAATTGAGTATAAGATGTGATAGTGTCATGAACATGTGCATTATTTGAAATATAATCATGCATAAAAGTAGAAATAACATTTGGAAGTGCATTATGTTTGTGAGGAGAAGTGAGAGAAGATTTAGAAACATGAGATGCATTTTATTCTTCAATATGTGAATAATAATCATAATTATTCCATGCATTATTGGAATTATAATATTGTTCATAATCACTCTCATTTTAATATTCATTTGCATTTCACTATCATATTCATTATCTCTTCTATCATCGCTGGGGAGATGTGTAAGAGAACATTTTTAATTCCTTTATAATATGCAATAAATTATCATGTGAAATTGGAATATTATGTGTATCTATGTTATCCATGGATGGAGTGTATGCATTATTTTCATTTTTAATATGAGAATTAAGTAAAGAAGAGTTTTCATTTAGACATTATTTTGATATAGTAAAGTCAAGAGCATGAGATGCGTCATTTGAATTATGCAGTAGTAATTTAATTTTATTGCATTTATATTGTTATATTTTGAACATAGAAGTAGAGAGAGAGAGAGAGAGAGAGAGAGAGAGAGAGAGAGAGAGAGAGAGAGAGAGAGAGAGAGAGAGAGAGAGAGAGAGAGAGAGAGAGAGAGAGAGAGAGAGAGAGAGATGGAATCAAATTATCACTAATAAGAGGTTCACTTGGAAGTGCATGATTAATTTATTTATTTGGTGCATTGTGTATAGGAGAATGATGTGAAAATTACCTTTCCCATTTTTCAAAATTATATTATTTAGAAGAAGGAATAAAAGAGATAAGTTTGAGAAAAAAAGATGCATCTACTTGTACTACACTATCACTATTAGTTATATCATCATATTCCTCATTACAATAATAGTAATTATCTTCATTGTAAATGAAATCATTTTCCACATTTTTAGCTAATGTCAAATTTTGTAAATTTATCCATTCATTGTCATAATTATGAGAAAATTTTAGAAATTGATCTATGGAATGAGAGGGAAGAAGTTACTTAGTGGTCATTTTATTTATTTCACCAAAAGAGAATATTGAAAAGTACAATTAAGCAAATAAATGCAAAAATAACTATTAACATAGAGAATTTTAAAATGTTTTTAACACTCCACACAATTTACAATAATTCCAAAATATTTTTATAAAAATTATGAGGAAAACTTGGGGTTTGAGGACATATTTTAAAAATCTAGGGTTTTGAGCTAGGATTTTAGAATTTTTGAAAAAACATTACAATAATTTAAATTCTAAAAATAGTTTTGAATAGGATAAATGCACAAAATTTTATAAAATAATAAAAATATTTGAAATTGATTTTTTGCACAAAATAACTATTAATATTGAGATTTTTAAAATATTTTTGATACTTTGAAAATTTTGAAAATATTCCAAAATATTTTTCCAAAAATTGTAAGGGAGGAAAACATAGGGTTCGATGACCTAGTTTTGAAATTTAGGGTTTTGGTTTAGGGTTTTAGAATTTTTGAATTGAAATAATTTAAATTCTAAAAAAAAATATTTTAATAGGATTAATGCACAAAAATTTATATAAAAATTCATAAATTAGAAATTTAATTTTTGCACAAAATATGAAGGAAAAACCCTAAGGGTACCTAGGGTTTTAGATGTGTTTGAAGTAAGTTAGGTTCACTAAATGTTTTATTATTTTTAGGAAACTAGTGTTTAGTTACTAAACAATAAAAGGTATAAAATAAGTAGTAAATTTTGGTTTAATATGATAAAATAAAAAAAATTAAGATTAATTACATAGGAGAAGGAAATAACTTATCTGGAAAAATAGATTGATACGACTATTGCAAAAGATAAAAGTTGAGATGCAAGTGTAGGAAGGTGTTTGAAACCTGAATCTAACTTGAATTCACTTAAATGATAAGAGCACCAAAAATAAGACACATTGATGTTTGATGTTATAGTCTAGTTCTTTTTGCTATTATCCAAACTAATCACATAGGTATGAGCTTCCTAGGTTTTATTCTCCATCTCTATATTGATCTGCTTGTGAAAATTTAGATCTTGATTATCAATGGAGATCCTTGTAAATTTGATTCAATATTTAGACCCTGAGTCTATCTACACACATGAAGCAACAAAATATATTAAAATTAAAAGGGGGAAAAATTGGGTTAGGGTAAGAATGATCACACGATCTATAACTCTTGTTATCTTGATCGCTACCTATATTAACCCTCAAGCTACGGTCTCAGATCAAATGTAGTTCTCCCTTAGGGAATATGCATAATAAATGCACATGTTAGATGCAAGAATGAACTTTCACCTAGGACCTTCCTTGATCAAGCATGAAAGTCTATGTGTGATGCAAAATGTTGAGTTATACTATTGACTAATTTTTAATTATCTTAATTTAGTAAGTGCTATATATACAATGCCTTGTGTAGTCCTTTATATAATAGAATATTTAGTTTGAAATTAGAATCTTTATTCATAATTTAACTACATTATAAAACTTAAGGATGAAACTAAGAAAGGGGTTGGGACTCATTAAGTGAGGGAAACTGACCATTATAGCTTAAAATTACCTTGGATAGGAGTGTTAAAAATGGGACAACCTAGGGTCCAACACTATATTCAAATCCTAGTGCTCTTATCCTATATGCTAAATACCTAAGGGGATGTAATAATCATGGGAAATTTAACTTGGTTGAGGTAAAATGACCATTTGAAAGGCTCAGGATGATTGGGAATAGGCAAAAAGGTGACTCAAGCATGAAACAAGACCAAGATGAGTAAAATGAAAGACATGGATAAATGTGAACAAAATTGTATTTTATCCATTTAGATTATCATATGAAAGGATTGTGAAAATACAATATATGTGTGGTTTCTTATCCAATTTAGGGTGTATACAAATCTTAAAAACTAAACACAATTTAATTAGGCCTAAAAGGCCTTACTCTTATATTAGGATCATACTAACACACCTCTTGGTTAGTCACAAACATTTAATAAATTGTATCACCATTAAAAAACACCTTATGACATGTTACAAATAATAATAAATATTGAAAATAGTTGGCCATAACTTCATTGTCCTTTATCCTTCTTTAGGCTTGATGGAGACCTAATAGACCTTCTTATCAACATGTTACCTTATGTTCCTTTTATAACAATTTAACTTCATTGATGAACAATATCCTTTCATAAATTGATAAAATAGAACAAAATAAACATATTATAATTTATATAACACTTTTTATCACTAATTCCTTCATGAACATTTCTTGTAGCACTATTCACAATTAGGCCTATGAACCTATAGAAAGTCTACCAAACAAAATTGAATCATGTACATAATTTTATAAAACAAACATGATAATAAATCACATGAAAATAAACTAAATGGAATTAAAAACATCACCATGTGATTTATACTTCACAACTCAGGGCAAAAGGACTCAAACACTTCACTACAAATAGCCTACTCAGAACTACCAAAACACTCCAAAAACTAGTCATAAACAACTTGATCTTCAACACCTAAAATAAAACTCCTCATGACCATTTACACTTAAAAAATATCATTATACATATGTGTACCACTCTCAAAATACAAAAATTACAATATCTAAAGTCAAATATGGGTCTTGCAGATCGATATTTTGACCTCACTACATAGTCAAATCAGATCCAGACAAGCCATTTTAGCTTCAACATTTCAACAACTTTCTCTCACTATCAAACCTAATACAAATTTAGATTATATATTTAATTATTATATAACTTTTCAATTAGGATTTTAAAGTAATCACTTATATGAACATATCATGGATCAACATCATCAAATGAATTTTGATCATCAGAATTATTATCGTCATTATTCATATACATGAAAATTGGGATCAACCTTATAATTACCATTAATATTTTTGATACCATTAATATAATTTTGAAAAATACAATTAGAATTAGTAAATATGTAGAAAAGGAGGTCAAACTTTTAGAGGCCATAACTTTTCATCCGTAGATCCATTTAAGCCCATCTTTATGCCAAAATGACCATCAAAAAAATTTCAATGTAGTCATAACTAACCTATCCTATTATGGATTTTTTTATATATTTTGAAGGCCATAAATGACTATTTTAGGGTTTGAAATTATATTTTAATATTTTTTTGAATTTTTTTGAATTTAAAAAAATGTCTTTTTTTATAACTGAATTAGAAATTCAGTTGATATTTATTTGATAGGTTAAATTTAGTGTTTAGTTTATTTTTAGATATTTTTAGAGTTGTGCATATTTGCATGAAAACCTTACTAAAAATAGTATGTAAAGTTTATTATTTTTAAGATTTTTTAATTTTGCATGTCAACTCTAATTCTTATTTTAGGTTTTTTTATTCATGGTTTGTAATTATTTGAATAATTCAATAGGAATCGAAACTAGTTATTTTTTATAATTTTTGCCTATTATTATTTTATTATTTTGATAGTATTTAGGTTCATTATTTGGTATTAAATAAATATAAAATATCAGAGTTTGAAGAGATGGTAATAAGACAAGAAGGATTTGCTTAGATGGATCTAATTATGAAAGAGTTGTTGAGGAAAGTAGACTAATGAATCGAGATCATTATGAATCAAAGATAAAGGAGAGTAGAAGATGATGTCAAGGATGATACAGATGACATGAAGAGGAAATTATACAATGGGAGAACTAATAACAACTTCCATCAATAGAAGAGAGAACATATAGAAATTTAGAAGGAAGGAATGAAGGTTGATATTCTATATTATGGAGAGAATTTAAAACTAAGGGAGTTGATATATTGGATGAATCTCATCGAGATTTTTTTTGAATGGATAACTATGAGAGAATACAAGAAGGTAAAGTTGCATCCATGAAATTGAAGGGTTATACATTAGTTTGGTGGGATCACCAGTACAAATAAAGGTATATAAAAGATAAAGAGAACATCAAATCATGAAAAAAATATGGAGAAGAAGCTAAGGGAAAAATTTATTCCTATGGATTATGTGTATATCCTATACAAAATATTCTATAATTTGAAGTATAAGGATCATTGTAGACAAGAATATATAGATGAGTTTTACAAGATTTTCATACAAATGGACCATGATGAAACAAAGGAGAAGATGGCTTAAAGGTATGTAAATGGTTTGATGTTTTCTATTAAAGATGAATTAAGCATGCATATAATACTTTGAACTGAGTAATGTTATCAATTATCTTTGAAGGTATAATAAAAATAAAATAGATAAAATTTTAGAAGAATATCTATTGGGTCTAGAAGAGGACAATCCCCTCCAATAAGTAGTTGAGGTGGATTTAATAAAAATAGATGTGGGTTTATTACCATTAGAGGAGAATCATCACATGGTGTAAAAATATATGAAGATAATAAATAAGGGTTTCAATATAATCAAAGAGGAATATAATTTTAGTTTAAATGAAGCTATAGTAGTGGTAAAGGATGGTTTCCAAATCAATGTAGGTCTTATGCTTGTCATAGATGGGAAGAATAACATTGTAGATAATTTGAGTTTCCATAGTACCAAGATCAATAAAATAGGCAAGATAATCACCCAAGAGTGAATTTAGTTCACTATAAAACAAAAGATCAAAATACTAAAGTTACATTAATAGATATTGGAGAAAATTTGATAATGAGAAGAATGATGATTGCTCCAAGGAAAGAACATGTGTAGAATAAAAAAGGTGGTGATGCATGGATGTAAACAAATATAATTCTAATAAGGTATAATTTAGGAGGTAAGACATGAAAAGTAATTGTAGATGGTGTTAGTTGTGAAAATATGGTTTCTAAGGACAAGATTGAGAAACTAAGTTTGTAGTTTGAAAAGCATCCTAATCCTTATCAGATTTCATGGTTTAATAAATGGAATGAAGTTATAGTAGATAAAAGGCACGTAATCAATTTTTATATAGGTAAAACTTATAGAGATGAAATATGATGTGATGTTATACCAATGGATGCATGTCTTGTATTATTGGGAATACCATGGTAGTTTGATAGAAAAGTAATTCATGATGGATCAAAGAACACATACGTTTTCTAGAAAAGTGGTATGAAGGTAGTTTGTTACCTCTTAAAGAGGAGGAAATACTAAAATCATACTAACTATTAAAGAATTTATTAAATATATGAATATGATAGGTTGTTATTATGCATTAGTAGTTAATAAATAAGACACAAAATTGGTGTAAGTACAAATATAAGAAGCAATAGTGTTGAAAGAGTATGTACATTTTATACCTAATGAGTTACTAGATGATTTATCACCAAATATATATATTCAACATAATATTCATTAGATTTTAGGATCAGCTCTACCGAATCAAGTAGTTGATATGATGAGTTCAATAGAAAATATATAATTGAATAAGTAGTGTATTGAATTGGTGAGAAAGGGTGTACTAGGGAAAGCATGAGTCCATGTGTAGCACCAACATTACTAACTCCAAATAAAGATGAAGGGTAGAAAGTGTGTGTTGATAGTAAAACAATCTATAAAATTATATTCATGTATAGATTTCTTATAATTCATTTAGATGATATGATGGATGTTCTTACAGGAATAAAATATTTTACCTAGATTTATCTATAGAGTGGATACTATCATAATTGGATTCATGAAGTAGATGAATAGAAAATAACATTCAAGACTAAATATGGTTTTTATGAGTGGATCATATTTCCATTTAGATTATCTAATGCACCCATCACATTCATGAGGGGGATGAGCATATTGTTACAAGAATATAGTGGTAAGTTTATGGCAGTTTATTTTGATGATATTTTAATATTCAATAAGTCTAAAGAAGAGAAATTATAACATTTGAGAATGGCATTAAAATTGTTAATAAAATATAAAATCTAGGTGAATTTGAAGAAGTGTAGGTTTATACAAAATTATTTAATATTTTTAGGATTTATAGTTTTAGTAGATGGTGTAAAAATGGATGAAGAAAAAGCAAAGGCAATTGCTAAGTGTCTTAATCAAAAGAGCATAAAATAGGTAAGAAGTTTTCATTGTTTATCAAATTTCTACAAAACCTTTATTAAAAAACATTGTAGTCTTGATTCACTAATAAAAAACTGTATGAGAGGAAAATAATTTGCATGGACAAGGGCAATGATAGAAATCTTGGAGTTGTTGAAAAAGAAAACTACAAAAAAAACCTATTTTAGCATTATAGATTTGAGGTTGATTGTGATGCTTCATTAGTGGGAATTGGTGCAATGTTGAGTTAATAAGGGAAGCCAATATCATATTTTAGTTAGAAATTTAATGAGGTGAGAATAAATTATTCTACATATGATGTTGAAATCAATGCTTTTGTAATCATAGTTAGACATTAGATTCATTACTTGGTGCTTAAGGATCTTATCCTATTTAATGATCTTGACGCTTTGAACTATGTGAACACTCAAAATAAGTTAAATAGTAGCATGAAAGGTGAGTACCTTTTTTTTTCAAGGTTATATTTTTATTTTGAAACACAAATAAAGAAAAAAAATTAGGTAGTCGATGCTTTGAGTAGGTAAGTGGTTTTGTTAACTTCTATGGTGAGTGAAGTAGTCAGATTTTAATTTATTAAATAACTATATGATATTAATCTAGATTTTGACATGATAGTTGAGCAATATAGGAATCCACTGACAAGTGATAAGGATATTTTTTTATGAATTATATATTATGAATGATGTTTATCTTTAAAAGGAAATAATTATGTATTGAAATTGGGTCTCTAAGAGACAATATAATAAGATAATTAATTAGTGGTGGTTTGGATGGACATTTTGGTAAGATATAAATAATAACTTTGGTGGAGGAGAAGTATTTTTGGACAAAGATGAAGAGAGATGTGATAAGATATTTTTAAGGTGTATGATATCTTAGGTGTAAAAAGTACATACACAAAATATATTATTGTACATGATATTACTAGTTCTAAGAGGATCGTAGATAGATCTAAGTATGGATATTGTGTTAGGATTACCAAACACACAAAGAGGTAATTGTTGTCAATCAGACTCATACCCTTGTGAAGGTAGTATTAGGCCTTCACAGTCTACAAAAACACAAAGACAATCCTAGGCTATAGGTAACCTAATCAGTGGATGGAATCTCCATGTTTCAGTAGACTATGAAGGCCTACAATGACCTTTGCAAGGGTGTGAGTCTGATTGAAAACAATTTTTCGCATGCCTGATGGGACCAATTGGAGTTGGTCTTGATGAAATTATAATTTCAATAATTTTATTCATGAAGTCTTTGGTGATACAGAGCTCAAGTAATTGCCTCTAATAGTCTAGACACGATTTCCATGTAAGTCTATTCTTATTACATTATCATGAATGAGTTTTGATGGTCGTGTATGAAGAGAATTCCAATGATATTTTTCCTTCTCAGCCCTATGATGAATCATACCAGCCTTATTATGATACCCATGAGTCTCTTTATGAGCCTAATCAACCTTATCAAGAGTATTCTCTAAGCTATGTTGAGCCTTATCAAGTTTCTCGTGATCCTTATTATTAAGAGCATGATTCTTACCTTCCTTGTGAGCCATATTAGTCTCAAGACCAGATTTCACCTTTCCCATATGGATATGATGTTGCATATGAGTAGTCTTGTCTTCAAGAAATAATGAATTAAATAGAGCTCAAAATACTAGCAGATGCAAGGAAAGTTTGTTTAAATTCTCAATATGAATAAGTGAATTGTCTATTTCAAAATGTGTCCAATGATCCAAAAGAGATAAATGAGGTGTTTATTCTAGTATTATAGAATATGGAGTCTTGGGAGGGGTAAAAAATTGAGTTTAATCACTTGTCTAACAAGGGTTCTTGTGTTCATTATTCTCATGAAGTTCTTAATCATGCCTAGTGTATGCCAATGGAGCTTCCTAGTTATATTCAAGAGCCTATTCATGAGGTTAAGCCTTATTACAGTCCCATTTCATCACCACTCATCTCTCAATCATGATTTTTTCATGAGGATAAATAGGTTTTAGACTTTCATGAGGTACTAGCCAAGTAGAAGGAACAAAATACAAAGGTCTTTAAGAGTTTCTCTTTCCCTCCTCTCCATAACTCCCTAAATAATTCCATTGTCCTCAAGATTCCAAAATCTAATTATGATAAACATCCCATGCTTCATTTTACCTCTCAATCAAATGAATTTCATCACCCTCCCATCATTTCCGTTCTTCATGAGGAGCCTATTCTCTGGAATACTGAAAAAGAGGTTGCAGTTGTAGGTCAAGTTCTTGCAGAGTATGTAGAGGATGCTTCTGGTGTGTTTAAGGAAAAACATGCTATTGATACTTCACTTAAGGTTGTATTTGAGAATCCAATTATTGTTAAGAATGAGAATGTTGATATTGATGTGGAGGAACTTCATGAGGAGCTAGTACAAATTAAAGTTATAAATGAGTTACATGTATCTCCTATTGAGAAGGATGTAGATAGGTTTCAAGTTGATTCTATTTGAATTAATCAAAATGAGGAATAAAAATATGATTGGTAGATGTACTTTGAATTTCTACAAGAGATTAAATAACTTTGTATGAATACATTGTCTATTGAAGAGCATGTTTATGAGAACTACGGTCAAGAATCACATGTCCAAGATCATAATAAAGATTGGTTTGCCTATCCAAAGCTCCTTAAAGAGCTAGATGAACTTGAAATAGTCAATAAGAAGGATGTGGTCACTCAAGGATAATACATAGATGAGATATTACTTGATAAGGTGGTAGATGATAAACAGTATGAAAAAGATCAGGAAGTACTTGATGAGTTTGTCTTTATTGGTGACTAGTTTTTTGTTGATGACTTATTTGAAAAGATGCTAATACAGTTAGTGGAAAAGAAAAATGCCTCATAAAAGATTATGATTAATAAATGTCCTACCTTACAACTTGTACCATCTCTTGGAGTGAATGAGGCTATGAATTTCTCTTTTGATCTAGGTGTATCATGCTTTGTCATGGTTAGATAAGTTCTTTGTTGGTTTGTTTTTCCTCCAAGTGTTATTCAAGCACAGTAGTTTCATTCTATTTTATTCCAAATAAGTGCTTGTTTGCACATTTTCTTTGCTTTCAGTTAGTTTTCCATGCTTTGTGTGTTTCCCTTCTTATTTTGTAGGATGAAGTTTACTTCATGTTTGTTCAAAGGAAATTTGCAGTCATAGACCAAGTTTACCATTGTTTTGTGAGTTCAATATCATGTTTATGATATGATTTCTCAAACATAGTAGTCATGTTTCCCAATTGAGTCACCAAAATGTTGACAATTTTGACCCCACAGGTCAAATTATAACCTCTACCATTTGAAGTTCTACAGGAAAAAGACTTAAAGTTATCAAGGAAGAAGACTTTAGGTTTTTTTTACAATATGATTAAAGAATTCATTCTTTTAGGAAAGGATTTTCTATAAACCCGAAGGGCAATTTGCAATAGTTCCTATACAAGAATCCCTTTAGAAGTTTGATTGAAGGAATTGTCCATTTCAAAAAGTTTAAAGGAATTCCTTTGGACAAATTATCTGAAATAATTACTCTAGAAAGTTTACTCATTCTTTTGGGAAAGTCTTTTATAGAAGCTGAGGATACACTCAATAACTTTTTCAAAGGGTTTTTCCTTTGAAAAAGTCCACTTTACAAATCCCTGAAGGGTATATGCCCTTCAAGAAAGTTCACTTCTATAAGGCCAAAGGACCATTTTAATAAATACAAAGGGTCAATTTTGTGGAAAAGTGAACTGTTCCAAGGAGTTTCAAGGGTCACTTGCATTTATTATAAATGATATGTTCCCTTTGGGAAGGTTCCTTGCAAGGAGAAAAGTCATTAACAAAAAATCTGAAGGGGCATTTCACAAAATCTGAAGGGCATTTTCAAGTTTCCAAAGCATATTTTCAAAAAAGGAAAAGGACCATTGTCAAAATCTTGAATGGAAAATTTGAAGACCTGAAGGGTTACTTGGAGAAAAAGCCGAAGGATAGTATTGGAAAGCTCAAACAGTAATTTTTATAGGAAAGAATTCATTTGGACTTTTTGTCCAAAGTAAGTTTATAAAAGAAAAGGGCTTCTAACAAATTTTCTATGAAGAAAAGACCATTCAAAAAATTTAAGGGTTATTAGCCATTCGAAAAAGGACTTTATGATAAATCTGAAGGAATTCCTTTAAAAAAAATCATGAAGGTTATCTTCTCTTTTCGATAATTCAAAACAAAAGTTCTAAGGGTTATTAGCCCTTTAAAAAATTACATTACAAAACTTGAACAAAGGAACCTACGGAGGAAATCCAAGGCAAAGGGGAAAGAAACAAAGAAGGAAATGAATAAAAAAAAATCTTTGAAAAGGAAAAGCTAAAATAGATATGCCAGAAAAGTTTGAAAGAAAAAAAACTCCATGGAAATAAATAGGGATAGAAGCAAACATTCTACATGCTAGTGCCCCAATCTCGAAGAAAAACATGCAAAAATGAAGATCCAAGAACAAGAGGCCAATAAATGTCAAGGACTTGAGAAGGGAATTCATACATGCTCCTCAATCTTCAAAGGGTTTTTCATACGAGTGGATTTGACTATTCTTATTTTGGAGTTGATTGTTTTTAATTTAGAGTTGATTGGTTATCAAGTGCCACATCCTCTTATTCCAACTGAGCTTCAAGATCAATCAACAGGCATATTCCTATGAAGATTATGGTGTGGCTTTCCATGAAAGAGTTTGACTTGTCAAACTTGCATCCACCTCATCCCTTCAAATGCTAACATGGAATTGATTTCTTGTGTGGGTCCACAACATCCCTTGAGCACATGTATCAAACTTGGGTCCACCTCATCCCTTTAAATGCTTAGAGTTTGGCATTGTTCAATTATATTTGAAAGTTTAGCATTTTTCTTATCTAGATCAGTGTTTTTAGGAGCTCAAATTGAGAAGTTCAATCAAAATTTAGGTGTATCACCATCATTAGATAGGATTTACCTTTGAGTTTATTTATTCCCTTTTCCCTAGTAGTTCATGGCATAGAGTAGAGATCCTAATTGATACACCAAAGGGAGCTAGCCCTTATAATCTAGAGATTCAATCCACTGATTAGGTTACCCATAGCCTAGGATTGTCTCCATGTTTTAGTAGACTTTGAAGGCCTGAAACTACCCTCACAAGGGTGTGAGTCTGATTGACTTTAGTAATGGCATAATTTTTGTTGTTGTACATAGGTTTTCTAAGATGGTTTATTTTATTGCATCTAAGAAAACCAATAATACCACTACAGTTGTAGAATTATTTTTTAATAATATTGTAAGATTACATGGTGTTTCAAAAACCATTACATTAGATAGGGACATGGAATTTCTAAGTCATTTTTGGAGGAAGATGGGGACTAAGCCACAAATCAGTAGTGAATACTACCCCCAAATAGATGGATAGATTCAATTTGTAAATAGGATCTTGGTAAATTATTAAGATACATAGTTGGAGAGAAACCCAAGTAATGCAAATTGGATTTACCACAAGCCAATTTTTCGTATAATAATTCAGTGAATAGATTAGTAGGACAATCAACATTTTGGATTATTTATGATGTAAATCCTATGAGTGTTTTTGTTTTGGTATAGTTACCAATTACAAAACAAGTTAGTGATGATGTAGAAGCTTTCCCTATTATTATTTTATTATCTTGATAGTATTTTATTTCATTATTTTATTTAGGTTCACAAGAAGTTATTAGTTTTAATTTCAAAGAAACACAAATAGGAAATAAAAGAAACTGAATAAAATCACAAACAACACCACTCAATCTAGTGCTTTTATTACTAGGGTTTTTATATCTAGACTTCCTCACTTGAGTAAGATGTATGCATGAGAAACATGAAATAAATTATGGCTAATGATGTAGTAATAAGGAAAACACAACCAAACAAATAGAAATAAAATTTCAAATCTAGATATAAAATGGAAAAATTGACCCTAAAGGCATTAAAATAAACAAACTCTAAATACTAAGGTGTTTGAAGAGTGGATTTGTTCACTAATGCATTCTTACCAAAAAATGATATTTGGGTTAAATATCACTAATTAAAACTATGTAAAATGAAGGTGCAATGTAGATATAAGAGAATACAATAAACTACATCAATCAAATATAAGATGTGTAAAAATAGTACGTAAAAGTGTGAAAATATTATTTATCAAGTGAGATATATAATAAAACCCAAATAATTATAGTAATTGACACATTTTTACATTGTTATATAAATTTGAGGCTAGAAACATGATCTATATGTTGACTATACCCAAGTTATACAAATCTAGATACAAATTATCCTTGACATAGAATTTTAGGACATTAATTGTATACTAGACAAATGAGGAAGTCCATCAATTGTGTATCTATATCAATATTGATTGTGTAGCTTGATGACATTTTTGTCCTTTGTTTATTTCTACCATCTAAATTTTCTAGGCTAATGCACAAGATGGTGATGAACATGATTGTAGATTTACTTTGAATATTTGATTCACATTTGCTAAAATGTTTCTTCTTTTCTCTATCTTCACATAATACTCAAAAATTAAATAAAAGAGTGTGTGCAAGTTGGATTACTTAGGAAAACTCGTTAGGATTTTTAGTTATATATCTTACATAGTTGGAATCAAAGTGAATGTAGTTTGAGTTCAAGTGAGTAAAATCCAAACCTAAGTGATAGGTAATGTTTCACATTCTCTCTTGTAAAAATAAAATGCAAATACATGATCCCATTGGAAAATTATTTTCTTTCAAGGATTTTATGGCACAAAAATTTAATTTGTTGTATATCTATTAAAGGATGAATGTACATTTTCTTTGATAATTGTATAAATAAACATAATCAATGTGAAACTCAATAACGTAAAGAAACCTCGTAGTATATACTTTGGAAATCTCTTTGGATATATTTTTAAATATATAGCTCTTTAGGATACTTACAATATACACAAACAATGTAGAATAATGATAAAATATATTTAAGGCATGGGAAAATGATCCAAAAAGAAATGAACCCACAAAAAGTAAGAGAGATAGAATCATCAGGCCAATAATTTTGTCCATGATAGAATGTCAATTATAGATTAAGAGGAAAAAGTGATAAAATGGAGATTAAAATGAACAAAGAATGGATAAATAGGATCCTAAATATAAATTATAATAAATTTGAGATGAATATTAGTAAATATATATGGACCAAGGCTAGAGGGACTGTAATTTGGAGGAAAAAGTTTTAACAATAGGTAAATGGACACAAACAAGGGATGAAGTGTCAATTGATGGTGTTGAATGAAAACATGCTACCAAGTGACACCAAAGTTGTTGAATGATAATAATATCATGTCAAATTAAAACAATGCAACTGAATGATAAAAACACTATCTCTTGACATTATTGATATTGAATGATGGTAACACTATCAAATGATAACAAAACTTTTGAATGATAGTAATACTATCATTTAACAAAAATATATGGCATTCAACAACAATGATATTGAATGACAACATCACTACCAAATGATAACATGGCTATCATTTAATAGATCACTTCTATGAAACAACAAAATTGCTACCATTTGACATCATTACTATCAAATTCAACATTATTATCATTTGATAATGTTATTGTCAAACTACAACATTGCTATCAGATGACATCACAACTATAATTCAGTATCATTACTACTATTTACGATCAACTATGTCATTAAATGATGAAGATGTGTGATCCATAGAAAAACAAGGTGTATTATGTCTATAGGTTTTTTGTACATTTGCATGCCCTTATGGATTTTACATCCTATTATGATTTATTTATCTAGTCACCTTCTCACCTAAATAATTTCTATTAACTTACACCATACTTTTGAAACACATACGTAGATATTCCCTAGAAAACCCAAGTTAATTTCTATATGGGCCTCTAAATTTTACCCCGGTTGACCTACTTATAATAAATAATCACAAAAAATTTAACTAAAATTAAAATAATCATTAAATGGATAACATTTTTCCAAGGTAAGAATACATATATGTCCACCCCATAGCCTTACCAAACCACATGTGCGTCCATAATTCGACTAGTATATCAATGATATTTATCCCAACTATGTCAAATCCCTTGATTTATTTTGAAGTTAGGAACTCAAAGAAGTTTTGGACTGAAAAATAATTTCAATTCAAAAGGATTTATATGTTAATTTATTGTATTTTAAACTAGTTTTCTAGAGCTACACAAATGGATTCAAGAGCACTAGACACCTCAAAGTGAAGGTAATGTAGAAAATTATCCCTATGCTAAATGGTTCTTTATTGTGGTGACTATAAAGAGGATAGCAGTGTGATTTTAAAAATATTGGTGCCAGGTTGGAATGAACATTTGATACTTGTCAAGCCATGGTTCTCTTTATTTAATCTGTTGAAATATTCTTGAATATTCAACATATTTGGGTTATATTTACTCATTTATCATTTTAGTTTTGGTTTGAAACATTTTTAAAGTCATAATCAATTCCTTCGGTGAATATCTATTAAATAATTCTTTAACAAAGAATCTGGGTCATTCAACCTTTGCCTGAATCTTGGTCAATGTGGATATTTAATTAGATCTTGAATCCCAAGTTGATTTGAAAGTTATGGATTGTCATTGGACACAATACATTGACTATGAAGATCTCCCCTTCATATGTCGTAGGTGTTTCAAAACTGGGAATTTCATTATAGATAATCATTTTAATAAGTGAAAAAAATGAAGTGTTGGTGGAAGGATGCTCTGGAGGAAGATTAAATGGATAAAGTCTTGAGTGATGATGACAGTGAGGAATAAAAATTAGATTTAGATGCTGAAATTCCTAAAGAAACCCAAATAGCTAGAGAATCAAATAAAAATAAGTCTATATTATTGAATGTCATTGAAGAAAATAACCTTGGAAATCAAAGGGAATAACTAGATCTATTGTTGTTCAGAAAGTAGGTTTAACAGTGAATGTTTCAATGGTGAGGTTTCAAACCACCAATTCAATTGAAGTTTCTATTCCCATCCATCCAGATTCAATGGATTGAAGGAAATGGACTATTTTAAGTAATAAAAATAAGAAAAGTATTTTTAAGAAGGGAAAAGAACTATTGAACATGACCAGCCACTCTCAAAGACGAGATGAACTTGGAGGGTCATATCTTCTATTCTAGTTTGTTATTTATTTGTTTTTGTTTGTCCACTTGTCTATAACTTGTATGGATTAAGCTCTATTTTTCACTAAAAAAACATATTTAAAGATATTTTTTGTTATATTTTTTCTTCATTATAAAAAAGTGGGACCCATTTCAAAACCCTCATATACTCATTATGAGAAAAGAAAATAAATACATAATCTATATCACAAAAGGATACCAATGTCCATTTTATAATAATACATGCAAACACCATCATAATACATAAAAATTGAGAGGGTTATATATTCTCCCATAGTGGGATGTACTCATGATTTCATTTAGAATTATACTTATAATTTTATTACCTTGATATTACTAATCATTTTACTTACAACTCTCCAATATTTTAAGCAAGTTTGGAGGCCCGAATTTGATAAGTTTATTAATTCAATTCCATTTTCTATTGAAATTAGGTATCTTGTATTTTAGCTTTTTTAGATTTGAATAGATTATTATTATTTTTCATTCCCACATGCATTTCAAAAAAAAAAAAATGTTTATAAATTCCTATTTATGTTATATTTTTTTGAAACTTTAGAAACATTTTTTATTTATTTTTATTTATAATATATTTTTTTTTCTAATTTTCTATGTATGTCTACATACACATGTTAAAGTGGAAAAAAATGTTAACATCAAAAAATACTTCCCATGGATTTCTTCATCATTAAAATATATTATTTTAAAGGATGTTTATATACTTATCGATCTAATTTAAGTTTTATCGATAGATTTACTGACCTTTGATAGTCACCACACATTCTCCCAACACCATTCAAATTTCCCGTTCCCTCTCCTACCAATTTTTCCCTACTTAATGTTATGTTTCAAAAAATTTATAATTCTTTATATATTATATAATGAACTAGGATGTTCATGGGTCTATTAGTTAAATCCCTTGTCGCTCTTGCCCATATGACCTTTGTTCCATATTCTTATTTTTTAAACTTATTTCATAAATGTACAAGCATTGTCGTTCATTTAAAAAAAATAATGTGTATCATTCACAAGAAGCAATTGAACATTTACATGTAATATATAAGAATTCAATTATTAAAATATTCATTGAATCACACAACTTATGTTAGACACACCAAATAACATTTATTTGGATGTTATTTAGACTATTTCAAGTATTGATTATTTTGTTTTGGATATTATTAACTTTTATAAGGGTATGGAAAATATAAAAACTGTTTTGATATTCTATGTTTTATGACATGTTTCAAAACATATTTTATTTTTCTTAAGTTTTTGAATATTTTTATAATATTTATATAAAATAAGAAATTGAGAGGTCTTGTATATTATTTATTTTTTATTTTTTAATATTTTAAATGTAAACATTAAATTTAAAAATAATTTAAATTTTCTACACTATTAATAATATTTATGTCAATTGTAAATATAAAAAATTCGATCATCATATTATTATATCTAAAATACTTTTATATAATTTTAATTAATCAAAACATCTAATATTATAAATCTTATAAATATATTATATTTTTATTATTCCAAGAACTAAGATTCTCTTTACAATGTAATATATCCAACTTTCCTAGCGTTAAATTATTTGGCCATTATTCTTTAGAAGTTAATTTTAATGGTGAGCACATTTGTAGAATTTTTATGTTTTTTTAAAGCGATGTACATGTAAAAGTGTTAAAATACTCTTCCCTTACAAATATCAGGTCATGCACACATCATACACTGCGTTCAACACTTAATTTGCATCGCCTTATTTTATAATACCTTTCTTCTCCCCCCATTCTATCATGTGGGGAATACACATTTGACTTTTGAAAAGGAAATGATTGACGGAATTATAACCTTGACAGGTAATAATTATATGCCAATTGCCACGTCTATATAAGTCGCCCCCTAAGTCTCAAAAGAGCACTCATCATAGACAGTGCTCACGAATTGGAGGTTCTTGCTTTTTATTTCGTCATTTTCTGGCAGATAAATTAGTTTAGTATGTTATATCTCCCTTTTTGTTGACGTTTACAGATCAGAGTTTTGTTTATATAGCCTTACTGATTTATATAGTTTTTTAATAGATTAATGAATTTTGTATTTTCAAAATTTTGTTAAAGATCTTGATTTATATGTAAATTTATTTTATTATTTAATTTGTATTAGTGGAATGAAGGAATGATTTTGAAGACATTCTCACCATCTAATTTCTTTTATTGTAACCATTGTATAATTATTTTGTATTCCTCATTTTTTTAATTGCATTTTGTCAACACAGTATTAGTATTTATTAAAAAAAAAAATTTTAGGAAATAATTTTTATCTATTAATTAAATAGAAATATACAAATAATTTGTAAAAAAAAAAATAGGTGTAAAATAACAAGTAATATAATCTAGGCAAAGCCTAGAAATAAGTCACAAAATCATTAAAAAATAGATAATTTTTATGTAGCAAGAGCAAGCCCAGAAGGTCGAGGATCCATATCATCAGGTCACTAACCTAAGATTGGTAAGTCATTGCCATATGGAATAGGCTCCCAATCAGTTACTTGGACAATGTCTGAGTCATTATTTTTTGCTTGTGTCCACATGGGCGAAATAGCCAAATAAACTCTGTGGAACTTATCTAGCATATTCGTTCGGCCTCCAAGAGACGTTGCCCAAGCATTTGGGTGCAAAGGAGGAGGAGAACCCCAACCATCCTGCCCAGTAGAGGAACGAGGGGATGGCTACCACCCTCACTACTACTTAGGAGGAGAAACACATTGGTATGGGGTGCCACTATGAGAGTGATACCTGGGACGATTGCAATGATGCCAACCATGAAGTGGTTGAGGTACTTTATCATCCAATCTAGGATCCCTGGACAGATAAACCAGAATCCGAGCCATAGTACAAGGAGCATCTGCCCAGTAGGAGAGGAGAACTTAAAGATGCCCAAGCTCTGTAGCCACTTTAATAACTTGGACTTAAATCTGCATAAGAATATTGGAAATGATAAAAGATTTGTACAAAATAAATATGCTACAATCAACAAAAGAATGATTAAACAAAAAATTATTTCATTCTTTCCAAATCTAAAAGAGAATTTGTGCTCTAAAAGTATACCAAATTTGCATATACTTGAAAGGCATCACAAGTTTATCTCCAAAAAATAATATGCTGCTAAAAGAATAATTTGAACTGAAAGATCTATTAGAATACTTGGAAAAGGGATCTCATCAAAGATAAGTTACTAGTCTTAGTGCAAGCGAGGATGGGATTGTATGTTCACATTTAGATTCTTGACATTGGGAAAAAGAGACTGTCAACAAAAGGTTTTCAACCATTGACCCATACAATATATAAGCAATTTAGGCTTCTCCCAATTAGACGATAATCCCAGTTTATTAACTGATATTTATAATTTGTTATTTTTTTAAAATGTAGATCTTATATTTTTTCTTTGTTGCATAGAAATAAATTTTATTTATTATTTTTGTCTTTTCTCTTATTTCAAATATTTTTTAATTTTAAAATTTTATTTGTGTAAATGATAATTAAACTAATTTTTAGTACTTTATTTCTATTATTTCAAGATGCTTATGTCAATCTATTGAAGTACTATTTTTGTTTAAATTTTAGTCGTTTCTAAATATTAATAATATTTCTTCTTCGACATTAAAAACGATTCTGAATATTCCAAAATCATTTCCAAAAAAATAGAATATTAAGATTTTAAATAAATGATATAAATAACATTTAAAAAACTAATATAATTTGCATGATAATCACTATAATCTTTTTCTTTTAGTACAATATTGTTACGGTTTTATATTGTATTATTTATTTGATCTAATGTGTTCCATCTTCTCACGGTTGTAGACAGGATATCTTACAGTTTTAAAAGTTTCTATCAGAAGATTTTTTTGGTGCTTGCGAACTGATTGTATGCAGATAATTTTTCTTTGCATGACAAACCTCAAAATCTGAAGTTATTGCTAGCTATTTCCAGTTTTAGGAGTTGTTAAATGATAAACCATAGATTAAAGATCTGGCTCAAAACTGATACTATTAAGAACTCATGGAGTGAGTTAATTTATTTGCAGGCATAAATATGCAGCATCCTTCAGACAATTTAACAAAATGGAGCATCTAGTTGAGCACATGAAAACTTCTTATCACTCTTCAAACGAGCCAATTTGTGACATTTGCAAAAAGCATTGCATGTTTTATGACTCGCTGAGGGAACATTTGATTGGTATGTTTCCTTTTTGGTTTTCCAGATGTTATGAGGGTTATAACATCAAGGTTTTTATTGCTCAAGACTGTAGCATATTCAATGAGGTTTAGTAAGGTAAAACCACATGGCCAAAAGCTAGAAAGTAGTTTAAGCTCTAGATTTCCTTAAATGTGGAGCTTAAAATTTACCACTGTTTAACTAGCTTAAGCTCTCCAGACTTCCTTAAATGTGGGGCTTTAAAATTACCACTGCTTAATGTAAAAATTTTGAGATCTTTTCAATTCAATAGTATGTATTCAATATTCATTGTTGACAATTATCATTTTTTGTTCAGGTCCATTGCCCAAAGTTAAAGTGTGCCAAACAGTTCAGTGAAAAGGGGATGCAACCTCTGCCTCAAAATTTTCGGTGATGCAGAACAACTCACTTTTCATCGATAATCATGCCAATCCCTGCCACCATTCCTCCTGTAAGTTCATTCTGACTTCGAAACCCTGTTTTTTTACTATCAAAGTTAACGAAATTATGGATTTGTAAGATAAAACAAATAATGGGTAATATTTTTTAACCAGCTAAATTTTAATATCTTTACCTATATTTTTTTTTAGATAAATCAAATTTTTCCATGTAAATCCTTTTTTCCCCTCCTTTGGATGATGATCATTTTTTCATTATCTAAATATTTGCTAATATAGTAGCAAATATATGAACATTCACTGTGCAAGAGAACACTGTTAGTGCAACAATTGGTGTCATAATAAAGCCTATTATCAGGAAGGTTATCAATGTTTTAACATTATCTAAATATTCGTTAATATAATAGTAATTATATAAACATTCATCAATGTTTTAACATTATCTAAATATTTGTTAATATAATAGTAAATATATAAACATTCATTGTTGGAGAGAACACTGTTAGTGCAACAATGGGTGTCATAATTAAGCTTATTATCATGAAGGCTAGCAATGTTTTAACATTATCTACATATTTGTTAATATAGTAGTAAATATTTAAACATTCACTGTGCGGGATAACACTATTAGTGCAACCATTGGTGTCATAATAAAGCCTATTATCACGAAGGCTAGCAACGTTTTAATAATGAGATGATTTATTCCAATACCACCTAAAATTTTCTAAGGATAATGAGACTTGTTTAGATTTTGGACAAACTTATTGCCAATACTTGCAAGATTCTAAAAATTTATGGTTTCTTTTATTATTTTGGCCAGTGTATTCCTTTAAGTTTTGTCTCACATAAATTTATCATTCGTGAAGATTTCTGGTGACCGAATTTCTTCGTGGAATAAGCAAATTCAAGCAGAAATAGGGCAGATTCATGGCGAATGTTGTCCAATTTAATAGCCAGCAGCTTTCGGCCATTGCAATTGATTGTGAGATGCGGGTGGTAGTTAGGGCCGGTCTTTCGAACTTTGTGCACGAGTGTGCTTGGTAGATGAAGAAAAAAAGGTAGTCTTCCATTGTTTTATCAAGCCTAAGATAGTCTTCCATCGTTTTGTCTAGCCTCCAATTCCAATCACAGATTACAGGTGATAAAATGTTTTCAGCTTCCTCTTTTTTGGTTTTTCTGGTAATAACCTCTCAATGGCTTAGAATTTTATATTGGTGTATGTTAAAATTTGCTGGTATGATATCGCTGGCAAAACCAGAATATCTCATGAATTCCATGCCACTCAAGCAAGTCCAACCAAAAAATTCAGCAGGTTTTGTATGATGGAGACGCAATTTGATGAATTCGTTTGAAAGGAGGAAAAACAAAGGTTCTTGTAGGACACGGATTAGATTATGACTTGCAATGCTTAGAAATGGAATACCCTGCCCGTCTCACTAGGTATATTAAGTTAAAAGTTTTGGATACATAATTATGGAAAACCTTCAATTTATAAAATCAAAAAAATAATAAAATTAAGTAATAAACACAATTATTCTGATCCAAATTGTTATATGTTTTGATATTTATTAATATATTAATTGTTTATATAAAAGTTATAAATTCATCTCTTTTTACTATGTAAAGTTGATAAATATTTATTGACTTATTCCTTGTTTAGTATAATAATCATCAATGTCACCTGTCATTATTGTATTGGACATTTTTGAAATAATATTTATACATCTCTAAAAAAAATTATTATTATTACTAATTGTTGTACTGGACATTTTAGAAATAATATTTATAAGTCTCCAAAAAATTCATACGAACCAAAAATTATTCAATTAATAAAATAGAACATACATCTCAATATTATCCACTAACATTGTAAATTGAAGTTATATATAACAAACAATATCCAACTATTTAAATTTATAATTAAATACTCTTAAAATAACATGTCACTTAATATATTCTAAACATAAAAACTAGCATCATTCTCTCTCTCACACACACACACATATATATATATAATGTATGCACTTATCTTTAAAAGGGAAGCTCAGAAAGAAAATGAGAACAAGGTTTAAATCCATTATTACTCGTTCCTCCACAACGAGATCTATAAAGATAGTTAAACTTCTTGCTTCCTTTCCTATTCTACGTGCCTGAACAATGAATTAAACCTGCTTTACGCTTTTTGGATGGAAAACCCACGGTACACAAAGCCAAATTGGTATAGTCTTTACTATGTCTACCATAATAAATTATATACACATGGTACCATTAAAGCAAATAGATGGCCGCATGCAATTACTCATAAATGGCATGTACAACAATTATTACACAATCACCAGATCACTTAAATCTAATTTGGCGAACAGTGTATTCACTGTCAGCATTCTCAAAATTAATGATGAAAAAAAAAAAAACTAAAAATGTAGACATTGCTGAAAGCACTGGCAAAGTATGATTATGTGTTGTATTTGTTTTAATTATTAGTCAATTACACATGAGAAATTATGTATGCTTACCCTATTTTATCTGATTACACCTATATAAGTGTTTGCGGTTTGACATTATCAGGAATATTAACTGGTTACAACTACTAATATAATTCTAAGACAAATGAAACTTATATAGCTTTACATGTCCTAAAATATATCTACTTAGTTTATTAATTTATAATATATTTCCATTTCATAATGTATTTCATGTTGCAAGTCTAGGATAGAACAAATAATCCCCTGGCATATCCCACTAAATATCTCGTGTGCCTCTTGACTTCGATCCCGCAGAAACTGCCACAATTCATAATTTTGTCGAAAAATATTCAATGTGAGTTTTCATCGAGTTACCTGGTTCATGAGTTAGAATTAAATTATAAAATCGAATTTTTCTTTCAACAGATCTGTCGAAATACAGAAATCAGGCTATGCTGAAATTTCAAGTGAATATATTTCTACAACATTGTGAAAAGGACTACATTATTTGTTTGACCAAGATTTGTTTATGTAATCTTAGTGGCAGCCGCTAATTTTTTTTTTATAAGAACGCAGTAGCATGGGACTAGGCTATTAGAAGCCCGAACATCTTAGTGAACAAACAAAAAGTTGGTGCGATAGTGTATAAAAATTGGCCAATTTGACATTAAAAAAATAGCCTTAAAATTACTCAGACAATACTTGAAGAGATTGCCAATTTACATATTAAATATTTACCTTCATTGATCTAGATAAAAATTTGATTATTTATAAAGATGCATCTATTATGTTGCTCGATAAAAACTTGATTATTTATAAACTTGATTATGTTGCTCGTTAAAGTTTTTAGGGGAGGTTGGGGGAGTACTAGTGGTATTTTAATAACAAGAAACGATATAATATCTGGACAACTAGAAATGGATAGCAAACTTATTTTAATTAGATAATTATTTTTATTTTGAAATAGTTAAATTATTTGTATTTACAATTCAGTTTATTAAAGGTTTATTCTTGTTACATATTCTTTTATTCAATATTACATAAATTTTCATTTGTGAGTATATGGTTGAGATGATTATGCATTCAACATTGTGTTTTAAAATTTAAGATATTTAATTTTTAATAAAATATTAAATTATTTAAATTTTGAATAAGAAAATATCAAATACAAAATATATTTTCACTATTAGTGCAGATATTTTTAATATATTTAACTTAAATATCAAGAAATATTAATCTTTATGTATTTATCTAGTACATTTTACATATCATGATAATTTATAATTTCATTATGATGATTATACAAAATTGATATCTGTTAACATATTACAATATTACACTTCACTTCCACTCATATTTGACCCTTTCTCTAAACCACATCCTTTTTCAACTTAATAAGTAAGCACAATCATGTATGATAATATTTTTTATGATTTAAACCATGTCAAATTTCAATTCAATATGGCATTAAAAATATTAAATATTGAACTTAAATTAAAAAATTAATTAAAAATTATTTACAAATCATGTGCTAAATCGCAGGTCCATTATATGAAAATGTAACCCAGAAAGTAGAATACAATTTGTATGCATTCTACACTTGGTTATGAATTTATTCTTTGTTGTTAATCAAAGCTACTGTCATAGCACATTTAACAGTGTGACATGATTAAAAATCTTCTCATTCAATATATAATATTATTAATCTAAGGAACCTTAATTTAATTGGTTTTGCCTACAATAGTATGCAATTGTTCTTTGCACATAAATTAAAAAAACTGGAAAATATGATATGGTTTAATTTATTACAACTACTAAAAATCTATTTACTTCCACTTATTTATTGAATAAAATATTTTTTTTACATTAATTCATTTTTGAATATATAAATAATATTATAGATAATAAAAAAATGGAATATTAAATAAATTGATTTTCTAATCACTTATTATTCATATAACCATATAATCTCATTTAAAATTTAACATGGACACTCTATTAACTTTTATATATTATAAAAATTAATTTTAATTTGAAAGATATAAAATAATTGATATAAAACTCTTAATACAATAGATACAATAAAGCAATGTTAGCTTTTATTTCCAACCCCAACTAGAGAGTAGATGATAATGTGGTTGTAGATAGGAAAAACATGTAAACATTGTAATGACGCTTGAAAAATTATTGTATAAAAAAACACTAGGGGTAAAATAAAATACAAGGTTAGTGCAAAAAATAGTGGGGAGGCCATCTTGCAAATGCGAGACATTTAATATTTCTAATTCCACCCATTACCAAAGATAAGGTGATGTGTTGTTGAGGAACTCTTTTACTTATACTTCCATTACTGGAAACAAACCTTATTTGGAATAGGGGTTAATGTTGTAATCACTTCAAGCTCCTGAGAGGGTGCCACATTGCAATTTTTCAGGGCCTTGGGACCCCAAGCCATTACTAATGTCATTCAACTCCCATGTTTTTGAGTTAATACTGTAATATCCCTGAGGTTCTGAGCTTCCATGGTTTTGGAATTTTGAGCCTTTATTAATGCCTTTAGTTCTCCATTAGACTAGGTCACCAGGATCATGCCACGTGGCACTATCTCGAGGATTAGGGGCTTTAAAAAGACATGGACAATTTTTCAAAAAATGTGATTGTGAAGCCATTTGTCTATAGAATTTGGACTCCTGGAAGAATCTCTAGGGCCCTAAGCGTCTTTAGGACTTGTGAGAAAACAAGAAAAAAGAGTAAGTAAAGTTTAAACCAAGTAGTTGACAAGTGAATCTTATGTGAGAAGCAATCAAATAATACAAGAAATTCAAACCAAATATTTGCTTAAAACAAAAATTTAAACCCAAACATTCATAAATTAATATCTATAACAAAAATGATAAAATAATCTAAAGCAAATAAACAATAAACTTTATTCACACCTAGGCAAAGAACATCACACTTATTGAAGATTTAACTAAGGCTCATATGAAACATTACAAATATTAAACTAATTTTCCATTAAAAAAATATGATCATGAGATATATCGCTAAAACTTGATTGAAAAGAAAGAGGTCCTTATTTTCACCATATGCGTGTTGTTTGACACAACAAAAAAATTCAAGATGTGTATGGGGGATCAAGCATGAAACACAAGTAGACATTAGTAATAAATATATGAGGGCGGATATTCATCTCTCTCCTTCCATACTTAAAATTCTGAAAAATGAAATGTGCGCCAACCCCTATTCCAAATACAATAAATGCTAGTGTCAGTCTAGAGGAAAATATGGAAACAACTTCGCTAGCGCATACTAAATTATATTCATAATTTCAGAAAGGCTTGATACATCAAAAAACAAGCTGTAAGTGAATATAGATAAACTAATAAAGGATGGTATATGTGACATGTATCTTCAAAAATCCTTGATGAATATTTGAAAAAATACACTTACCACCAAATAAATAAATAAATAAATAGGTATTTAATGACACTTTGAATTTGAGCCATCTACAATCTCTATGAAATATTAATGATATGGAAATAAAAATTAATGCTTTTACAAGCAAATGATCTTTTTGGATATTCATTCAGTGGGCTCCATAAACACTGAAATTAGGGTCATAATTATATTAAAGAGTTGAAAATTTATGAACTAAAAAATATAATGTGAGCCATTTATATGAAACAACTTAATACTAACCATTTATTTTATATGAATCATTCTCTTTGGCTTGTCAAGTTTAGCCAACGATCATATTTTGGATCTTTGTCGTAATGAAAAATTACTGTCTATGGACTTATGCATGATTGTTCACCCTTAATGTTGAAACTGATTCAACAAGAGTCATTTATTTACTTATAAAGTTAATGAACATTGTTTCGTTATTCATGATTTTCTAGATTAAAAAGTACACAAGTTATGAACTGAATATAACATGGTCAATTGATCTAAAACTGAAGTGAAATTCGATAGTCTATTTGGTATGAAAACATTGATCTTTCATGGATTCATGATATTAACAAACAAGGATCTATGAAGGCCATGATACAATTATGATTGTTCATCTTTGTACATGCAAATTTCAATCACTTAATCATGTTTGTTTTAACGAGTTGCAAGAAAACTATTTTAGAGCCTTGTTAATTTAAATAGGTTTTTAACTTGGAACACACGATGGAATGAGTAACTTGATATTTCAAAGATGCCGGAAGGATAAAGAAAAATATTTATGCGTAATAATAAATGATCTTTTGATAGTATAAAAGCAACATTATTGTGCATAGTAATAATTAATTTATCTTGCTGTCCCTAATGTTTGAAATGTGAGTTCGTGAAACAACATTAATTGTGCACATATTTAAAATGTTGAGGGTTGAGTTTTAAATTATTAGCTTGGGATAGAACATATTTTAAAAACATGCATGCAATGCCATTGACAATGAGCTAAATTGACACAATAAAATTGTTTGAGATTAATTTTTATTTATATTAGTTTAATTTTATTTTAAGTTTATGTAGATGTCTATTTTTTATTGTAATAAATTTATTTATTTTGAATTTATGAGGTGATATGTTATTTATGTTAATTTTAATGGAATTTTAGATTTATATATTAAATATAATTTTCTTTATGTTTTTAAAACATTTCCTTCTTATTTTATGAGAATTAAAGAAGTTGGACGTATATGAAGGTTGTGTAATTAAATATTCTTTCTTTTTATCTTTATTTAATGAGCTCACTCCTTTCTTATTAGACAACATTAGACCATAAGTTTATCATGAGATTTTTTCACTTATGAAATGATGCTTATCTATTTCATTATTTTAGTCTGTTGAGATTATACTTGGTTATTTTTGCATACCAATCCTATTTAACATATCTAGTGTTTTCTTTTGGTGACTTGATTTCCCAACATAACAATTCTTTTAATCCACATTTTTTATTTTATTTTTTTTGAGCCAATAGTTTTGCTCTATATGTTCATTATTTAATATATTTAACATTATTTTTTTCTCTTAACTAATATTAGAGTAGGTTGTTATTTAATATTAAAAGCTTTGAAACAAAAAATATCCAATTTTGTTCTTTCATTGTAGTCTTTGTATTTTTGAGAACTTAAATATTTGTTACTTTTGAATGGTTTTGGTTTTATCATACTCATGATAACATAACGATTCTTAAAAAAAAATACTATACTGATTTTTTGAAAGTAAATAGTGCTATGAAATTTAAAAAATCCCTTGTTTTTATGCATCTTCAAACCATAAGTGGATTAACATTAAATTTTTAATAAGATAAAATAGATTAATCTTTATTTGGAATATATTTGTGTAGGTTTTGAATCTTATGTTCAGCTTAATGCGTTGTAAGAATTAAATTTTATATTTTAATAAGTAACCTTAATTTTGTTTCCAATTAAATAATTTATGTTATAATTTTATATTAATCATATTTATTAATATCATATTTATAATAAATATATTTTTTTCTTAATGTGTTTCTTGGCTACTTTTCCTTGATAACTTGATCAAAAAAATTTGTTAAAATTATCATTTGAATAGTGTATTTATTATTGTCAAACATTTATTTGTGCCCTTTATATCGTTTTAATTCTTTAGATTTTTTTTTTTTTTAATTTTTATCAATGGATTTAAAATTGACTTTATTTTTAGAATTTATAAATTTTACGTAAACAAATTATTTTTAAAATACTGAAATTTATGCTCTCAAATGTTAAATCAAGTTATAATCTATTACTATTAATCCTTACAATCCTAGTTTACTAATAAATTGACATAAATAAAATATAGTGTAATGGATATGCTTAATGCAAAACTAGTATCGTTTGACCTTAATAATGCTTCTAATACTAAATATGATTTTAGTGAAACTTACACTTCTTACCTACTTATATAAATTAACCCTATCTAAAAAATAAAGCACTCAATAGGTTATAGTGGAGCCATTCTTGGAAAGTGTAAAATCAACGTTCTTAACCATATTTTACTCAAATATAATACAAATTTTATAGGGCTTGGGTTTAATGATTATAATACAAATGTAAACTCATATTATTACACTCCATAAAGGACATTCCTTATTTTGATTATTTATATCAAGAGACATTATTTAATTCTAATGTTTTCATCATCATAATTTGGTTAAATATGATAAAATTTATATGTATTATGATAAACATAAATATCATATTTCTAAATATTATAAATTTTATCCATGTAAATCTTGTGATAAAATAATCATGACATTTTGTATTGTTGGAATATTACTAAAACATATTTTTCAAAACTTAAACCAATTCTTATCTACAAAGCTATGGTATCTTGTAGAGACTTTGATGTGTCTTATTATGATAAATCCTTAATTGTTTCAAGTAGGTTATATTTTGTAAAAAGTGACACACCATATGTGTCTTCACTTTGATAAGTTTAATAAAAAAAAATTATGCATTTCTTGATTTTGTACTTACTTCTTCTTGTAAGTTGTAAATGAAGTATGTTTTGAGATAATTATTTTGGACTAACTTCTTGTTTATTATATAGGATTATACACTTTGTTATGGAAGTTATATTCTTTTTCATTTTGTATTTCTTTATATCTACTCTTATTACTTTAATTATATATAGATCATATTTAATGACATTTTTTTATTTAACCTTAAGGATCAGTGTAAGCTTCTATTTTATAGGTATTATTGATCACTTTTTATTATCTCTTTCTTTGTGGTCATTGTTCCAATGTGTATTGACCATATTTTTAAAATATAATTCTTGGATATTATCTAAGATCATACATTCACTGATCCAAAACTCAAAAGCTTCGGTTCAAAGATAATTCAAGAAACAAGAACAACATAATTGTAATAATGTTATTTCTAAGAAGATATGTTTTATTGATCAAATTTATAGATCCAAACATATGCCCATCTCTGAAAAGAGATGTCTGATTTCCATTTAAAGTTACATATTCATTTATACATGCTTTGAAAGTAGGAGGAGGATGTGGAAGGTCACCAATCTCAAGGGAAATTAAGTGGTTTGACTTCTACAATTTACAACAATACAAAACTTGAGGAATTACTATTTTTTTAAAACATACTATTTTTAGACTGCACTACTAAAATTGAAATTTGGTGAAATTCCATTTGTTTCTTTAGGGTCAAAACCCACTAAATAGAGTTTTATTCCATTTCATGATGTTCCCCTCATTCTTAGCTTTCCAATGGTTCAAACAAGGATTCAAATGGAGCTATGGTGCAAATGTTATGGCTCTTAAACGTTCTGCCACTAATTGGGGTAGAACCATCGCTTGAAATATTGCTCAAATCATTCATCCATCCTTGAGAATCAATGGTCCTCATTTCATCAAGATTTGTCATCAATTTTGGTAGTTGTATTTTGATTTGATTCTTGATGCATAGTTGGAATAGACTGTGCTTCGTGGAACTTTACAGGGCCTGATTGTTCACCATTTTTGTCTAACCATTAGTCTATCGATGGAAGGCCATAAACTTGTTCAACTTGGTATCTATTTGCTTCTGTTGTTGTGTTGTTTCTATATTTAGAGCTATAACATTAGGACATTTATATTCATGTGGCTTGACCATCATGAGAACAAATATCTTAGCACTAATCAGAGAGAAGATGTAGAAGGTGGTACCTCTAGTACCTTGTAGCACCATATTCCAAGAGTGAGAGTGATCCTTTGAGTTCTTGATTCATAGATGACATGTTGATCATACATGAATGGTTGAACAAAGAGTGAATCACAAACATCTAGATTGACCACATCACATAAGGCCTAATCTTGGAAAGGTATTATTGCATATGAAAGAAGACATTGGTGGGTGACATGGAGGTTTCTCCCTAGACTCAACCATCCAATACCATATGGTTTTTGGTGAGGCTTCATGGATAGATTTAGGATTTTCATAATATTAGTAAAGATTAAATTTTTTTGACTCCCACTATCAAGGATGAAATGTAGAGGCTTACCTTTCACCCATAACTTAGAGTGAAACAACCTTTCCTTGTCATCTAGCCTCTCCTCATGGGTCTATGATGAAGAAACGATGTCATCAAGGCCAAAATATACAATAACTTCTTCAACCTCTTCAAATGTAGGGTTTATATGAGGCAAAGTAGTAGATGTTGAGGATTATAACTCAAAAAGTAGTGACTTGATGGCTCAACATTCTTCTTTAGAGTGCATTCCAGATTTATGGTAATCACACCATTTCTCAGTCTTCCCTTCTTTTTGCTTCCAATTTTGGCCTCTTATTTGACCTTCTTTATTACTTTTCCATTTTGTATGCTAACTCTTTATATTCATTCTTGCATGCTTCTACTAAATCTTCACTATGAATTTGTACACCTCACTAAGAGTTTCCAGATTGAATAGGTCTATCTCCGCCCATATATACCATTATAGTCCAACATGATATTTAAGATCCTTGTGTCTCACTTTCTTGGATGCCTAATCTCATAGATAGAGAATAAAAAATGTTAGTGTAATATTTAATAGACTATTTCTTACCTTAGCAAAGTTGTTGCCACTCTATATATAGATCATCATATGCTCTAATGGGGTATTATTCTTCCTTTACAGCTTCTATGAAGTTGTCCCAGGTAGGTTCCACCTCAAGGCCAATATCATCTGTACTAAATTTCTTCATGTACACTTCCCACCAATTTTTGATAGGCAATGATGCTTTTAAAAGAGAAAAAATGATCTTCTCTTTATCAATGAATTTATTTATAGAAAAATAAGAAGATAATTGATCCAACCAATTTTATACTACATCAGCATTGATTTTACCTTCAAATATATGGATATCAAAATTCACCTAAACCATCAAGGGTGTTGGGGCACTAAAAGGATGTGGGGGTACAGATGAGGAACCAAAATATCCCATCGAGATTTGTTGGATAATTTGAGTGAATTGTTGTAGCATCTATGCTTGTTACTGTTGGAGGTCTTCATTCACCATTTGCTTGAAAGTATTAGATGTCTTAGTGTTGTCTACCATTTTAAGTCATTTGGAGCAAATAAGTGGATAGTTTGGAAGCTCTGATTTTTTCCACCCAAGCTTCTTATAGCCTGACCTCATCCTCGAGATCATACACTCTCAAGACAAACCACTCTAATTCCATTGATCCAAAAATCAAAAGCTTTGTTTGAAATATAATTCAAGAAACAAGAAAAACACAATTTTAATAATGCTATATCTGAGAAGAGATGTTTTATTGATCAAATTTGCAGACCCAAATATATGCCTATCTCTGAGAAGAGATGTCTAATTTCTATTTTGGGTTACATATTTATTTATACATATTTTTAAGGTAGGATGAGGATGTGGAAGGTCACCAATTTCTATGGAGATTAATTGGTTCGACTTCCATGATTTACAACAATATTAAATTTGAGGAATTACTATTTTTAGAAACTTACTATTTTTAGATTGTAATACTAAACTAAAATTTAGGGCACTTCCCTTTATTTTTAGGGGGTCAAAACCCACTGAGTATAGATTTTTACATATCATGATTTTCCCCTCATTCTTAGCTTTCCAACAGCTCAAATAAGGCATTAAACAGAGCTACAGTGCAGAAGTTATGGCTCCCAGAAGTTCTACCACCAATTGAGGTAGAACTGTCACCTGAATTGTCACCTAAAATATTGCTCAAATAATTTGCCTTTGTAAGCTTCTTGGTGACACCTTATCCTTTTCATCATTTTGTCACAACATTGTAATTCTTCTGGAACTAAGTTTCCATTAAAGGGGAGACTTATGTAATTTAACTATCTTATTTTTTTCTAATATTTCCTCATATTTTTAACTTCAAAATAAATATTAGGGTGGATTATTGAATATTAATATTTATCTAGGGTAGCTTAGGTTAATTCTAAGTCTTTTTAGTTGTGTATTTATTATTATAATAAGTTCATTTATACTAGTTTTATGAGATGTCACACATCTATTTTATCCTTTATTAGGTAATATTAGTTACATGTCACATTTTTCACACTCTTTCCCTTAACCTTATTTGGATTAGAGACATTTGGCACATACATAAAGGTTTTCTAAAAAAATCCACTTTCCTTCTATCTCTATTTAGTAAGTTATCTAATCTCTCATTATACAAAACTAAACAAAATTTTATCTCACGATTTATCTCTTATGGATTGAGGTCCATCTATCTCATTATTTTATTCATTGAGGTTGTTCTTTTAGAATTTTTATTGGTAAGCCTTCTTAATACACCTAGGGTTTTCTTCTGGTGAAATAGTTCCCCCACTTTTCAAATCTTGCAACTCACATTTGCGGTTTGATTGCCTTTGAAGTGAATTACTATTTTACATATTCATTATTTAATATATTTTATTATATTCTATTATTTTAAAAAATGTTCTAATAAAATTTCAAAGCCTACCAAGTTGTGAGTAAAATCCTAATTTAGATACTCATCAAAGTGATAAATATATTGTGGCATTCAATAATTTATGGATTGATGGATATTTATAGAGCTAGAAGTGGCCATCAAGATATCCTTAAAAAAATTAGCAATAATTATCATGGTAAATAAACATCTTGACCTCTTTGTTAATGTTTAATTATAATAATGAAACTAAAATGTAAATGGAAGCCTATAGGTGATTAATATAAAAGTAATAGTTATAAATACACACTTTTCATGTCCATTAGAAACCCTGAAAGAGCACCCAGAGGAATAAGAACTTTTTATTTTTGTAAATATTATAAAAGAGGTTATCATGATTTAGAATCATCCACCCATTGAAGGAATTTGTTTTTATGCATGGTGTAGATGTAAATCTAGTGTAGATGTATGTCTTGGTACCTTATTTTAAATGATTGAACCAATGATATGTGGAGAATATTTGTACCTAGTTCCATCAATAGTAAAATAATATTTTATTAGAACTTAGCTCAATATAATTAAAAATATAAGATAATTAATAACAATGCAGGGAAGTTAGTGTTGAAGTTCTAGCCAAATAGTAGAAAAATTCTTTGGAATTAGATAGGAAAAAAACTATTTCAAATCAAAGGGAGAGTAAAAAAGTTATGATGATAAATTATGATTTGAAATATCATGTAAAATACCAGTTTTTTATACCACATGTTTCAAATTTTAGTGATGGCATTATTAATGATCCTTATTATATGTATATGTTTAAGCCTTATTTTTAAAATTATGTGTCTATCTTGTGTCGAATCCTATGAGAGGATAATGATCAATATATCAGAAAATACCATTGTGTTATATTAGATGGAGTATTAAGTATGAATAATCATATAAGGTATCACTTTATTACATTTTTATTTTAGTTATCTATACTAATCTTTTTGGTTTTAATTTAGTTATGCCCAAACTAGTGTTTTTCCACATGCACATTATCCAACATTATCTAATCGCACTAGAATATAATGCAATTTATATTTTCATGATCACCTAAGGCATAAAGAAATATTGGGATGGGTCAATGTTAGTTAGAAATGGATACATAGTACATTCACATTGTGTACATACTTGTGCGCATGAGAATATTTGGAAATATATATTATACTATTATATCAACACATGGTGACAAATGATAATAAAATGAAAATTAGTAGAGAAACACTATTACACCAAAGAAATAATAATATCAAAGAAAATAAATTATATAATATAGCAGTATATTGCATTGATAACCACATTAGTTTGAAACATATTAGTAGTATTTCATGGACATAATCATCATTGAAATAATAACACCAATAGTAATAAACGTATCATTTGCTTGTCAAATCATGGTTACAAGGTGCACCATGGGACTAGTAATGCGTAAATTAAATTTAGAATATCTCTTTATTTTGGAAAAAAATCCATTTTACTCAATGATCTCTTTATCGGTAAAAGGATAAACTTTTACCTATGGCCAACCAGGTCTCCATTCAACAAATCATTTCTCAACTTATATAAGATTCAAAAATACATATCACAATATTTCTCAACTAATAATAATTATTAATTAATGGAAATTCCATTAAGTGGTATTTAACGCATTATCCTATTAGGAATACCAAGTTGAGTCAACCCATCCTCATCATAATATCTCAACCTCTTATCATGAGAAGATCTACATATATGGTCACTTTGATTATTTGCATCCCACCAATCATGGTAACTTATACATGTATCACATTGAAATTAAATAACTTCCACCATTTATATGGATAAATTATTGAAAGTATATATGTGGACTCTCTTGTTGGTTGACACTGTGCTATATGAAATCTATGGACAAGTGCCATGATAGACAATCAAAAATTAAAAGGACCATAAAAATACATGTTCAATGTAAAATCACATAAAGTTAGCTGTATTAACTTATAAAATAGGCCAAAGGTATAGATACTAACAATGTATTATGGTTCCTCTCAATTCAATTCAACTTAAAACTTTATTTAGTTGAACAACATTGGCTTCTTTGGTAATCTCAAAAATGCATGCAATTAAACCCTAAAATTTTATAGGTTACTTTGGAGTTTCTTCAAATTATCCTTGTGTATCATTTACCTTCCAAGTAATTAAATTTAGGACATCTTCTACTGAGCTTTCATCTTGCACTGTCTTACATTAAATACAATTGAAAATTCTTCGATATTTTTCCAAACCATGTCAATTCTCTAAATAATGTAATCTACATACTCTAGAATATGGGTTATTAAGATTTTTCATTCTTAAAAATACAACTACATATTTAAGGTATCTTGTATCTACAACTACTCATACACTTGTGACATGATATTTGAACTCTACTTTGAAAAATTTAGGAAAATTTGTTCAACCACAAAATATCTCATTAATCTCATTTAGGAGGTGCTTGAAACCCTCGATATTACTTGAAAAATCAAAATGGCATCCCTCATACACCCATTGGATATTATTCCTTGTGTCATTTTCCCTTTATTTTCGGTGGCCTACCAACATATTCACATTATTCATTAAGTGGATCCATTCCAAGTCTACCCCGTATAAAAAATATTAAGATCCTAATGCTTCATGTGTTGAACCAAATTCAAAAATATCAATTCTATGGATGATAGTATATTTTATACCTTAGCATGTCACTAATCTAGTTTCACCAAATGTGCCTCCTATATAATGGAAGTGGTGTAATTTATAATGTTCTAAAGTCTTCCCTTTATTACTAGTTTTATTATTATGATCCTAGCCTTAAATTTATAGAGCTTATAGAGTAGACGTAGATGAGTTATAACTCATGTAAGTCCATATCAGGTTCATGTTCTCTAATGGTATTGATAGGTATTTCACATTCTAGTTCATCCATGTACATGATGATATAAAAACACACCTATCTTCACTTATGAATAGTTTCATCCTCGACATTCATGAAGTGTTTCCTATATAGGTTCGTATATGTGATTATTTTTAGAATAATTTATTAAAAATTCATCCTGTTAGTGTCCTCTTATTATAATTATCATTTTCTTATGGGGATTATTCAAGCTTTTATTGAATGAGCTTACATTTTCCATTATCTAGCCTTGATTATTCTGACATTTTGATATAAAGGAACTTAAACCTTAGGCTACCTATGTCCTCACCTTAGCTATCAGTCATATAGCCTCATCCTTTCTCTTTTATTTTTAGTTAGGTTAGGAATTGGGTGTTTATTCATCCTTAGTCTCTTCAATGTCATTGGTCTTCCATTCTATTACCTCAAGTTCACTCTGACCACTCCAAAGTGATTCTATAAATGAATGAGTATATAATGTATTTGTGACTCCAATTTTTGGGATATGTTTGGAAATATATCATACTCAATGTGTCCTTAACACCCCCTTATGCATCATTCACCTAGTGTAACTACAGTTCTTATGAATTACCACCATTCATTACTCCTAAGTCTAATGGTAGTGTTTGGGAGTCAGGTAGTGATTATATGTTTAGAGGAGTTATTTTATGGGGTGATGTCCTTCCATGGGAACATTTGACATGTGGGGGATTTACCATACCCACCTTTAATTAAATCAAATTAATAGTCTCTTCATCATACTTGATGCATCACAAGCCCTTAGAATAACCTCTAAATTTTTAGACATCCTCTTATTTGGATCCTTCTTTGATGTTATCATCATAGCCATAACTTCATGTTTCCTTGTTATCATACCTCCATCCTTGAACTATAATTTAAGCTCATAATATAACATATTCATCTTATCATTTTTCATCACTTATTACTAAGGGTAAATGGCATTATTATCATATGAGTCTTCCTTGAATTTTGGTGTAGCATTTTATTGATAAGCCAATGTTATCATTAAGAAATTTTGGTTGATGTATATACTTGTGACATCAATTAATTCAATAAGTGCATTTTATATCCTCATGAAAATGTCTGAAAATTAGCTCATGTTAGAAACAAATTATGTCTTGAGATACCAGGAGGTATTTCCTTCCACAAGTCATATTTTTAAAAGACTATAGTGTTACATGATGTAAAAATACAACCATCCTAGGCATTACGTACATAAATGTCTTGATATACTTCACTCATTCTTAAAATATAGAACCATGGTATCAAACCATCTCTCCATTTTGGCTTTGTACTAGTTACCAAAGATACTAGTGCACATGTGTTCATGGTATTTCTTGGTAGAATGTTTCTACTCTTTAGGAAAGGACCATAACTAGTAAGCATGGACATCAGGGAGTCTCATTTCATAAATTACCAAAAATATTAGGATGGAACCCCACCTAAAGATTCACCTAACTGGTGAGACATCTCTATCTGCTTGATGATTGAGTTCACAATAAACTTTGAGATATTAAAAAGTGTGTCTTGAGTCATTTGGTACATAATATATATAAAGTGTCTACTGATATCACCTCATTTACTAGATTTAAATAATTTTTTGATCACATTTCATGTGATTATATTTGTTTCTTGAGCATCAATATTTTGGATAGGAAAAGTAAAACAATCCTTCTTGTAATTTAGGAATATTGAGACCCTATTGAATTCAGTTGTATTTCTATTTGAATATTTAATATCCTTACTTGAGAAATGAATTCCATTATATATAATAATATGTGATAATCATATTTTCATTCTCAATCTATAAAAATAGAATTGGTCCTCATAGACATGAGATAAAATGAAATCCATCAATTTATCTTGCTTGAAGAAATAGGGCTATAATAATTGGAGTGTTCTCATGTTATCATGTGATTTCCTTACCATTATATCAATAAACATGGTTCATTTTTTATTATTCTTACCACTATCCACCATGCAGTCCCTTCAGAGTTTTATCTTATTATTACTCATAAATTCATTATAGTCCTTAACCTCATATTGCATAACCTTGAAATCCCATTTTTCAACCACAACATTGAGGCTACGTATTTAATCTCTAATAAATTTGTTTCATCCACTTCTATAAATTTCATTTCCTCAAACATGGCCTCCTTAATGTAAAAATGTAATATTCTTATGTATTCCTTCACGTTTGCATGCTTTCTACTCCTAGATGATGAAGTTGTCATGGCTCCTACCATCCTTTCCTTCTTCTATGTCATGGGTATGAATCCACTCAATTATAACTTAAGGCTATTTATCCTCCTAGAAACCCTTATTTTCATGTCCCATTTTAGCTATCATAAGTTGTAAGGTATACCTAGGCCACTACCTTCATAGTGATCTAATGGTAAAGTTCATATTCTTTAATATAAAACTTCCTCTAGTTAGTTTCATTTTTGTTTCATTATATTTTTTATTTGATCACAAGTGTTCAATAATATTCTTGTGCTCATGATTTTTTCTTTTAAGACTTAAATGTTTGCCTCTATTTTTGAATTCCTTTAATTTGATATTTATTCACAAAACACTATTGTATGATATCAAACCATCTTGAAAATTATAAATGAAGGAAATGATTTACATATCAAACCAATGGAAATATTGCAACTATATGACCCATATGGCTCAAATGCCATTAGTTTCACTTCTATCGACTTGTATTTATTTTGCTTTACCTAATGACATTTTTTTTAGTTTCACATGCTTATATCTACACCTATCACTCAAATGAAACTTACATTTACTTTAGTGCATGATAACTCTCACAACTACATGATATTAAAAAATGAATTTGATGTTTGAATTTGGTGACATCATCTAGCATAGATTTCATTTTGGCATGAACTTCACCTTCTTTATTTTATTTTATTGTATTTCTTGGGTGATGTAATCCAACCCTAGAATTCTTCCTTGACATATAAATATATTTAATGGACATTATGTTACTTTGGTTCCTTGTCACAATGATCTACCCAACATTATTCCTTGTCCCCACAAATATATATGTATCCATATATTTGGTTGATTTACTTTGTATGTGTCCAATCTTTATTATAGCCATTGGGTACACTCATTGCATAATATATTTTTGTGTGTTCCTCTAGATAATCAAGAAAATTTATACTTCCAAGTATTATATTATTTATTATGTGCAAATATTGAGTACATTTAGAAAATTAAATAGTTGTGAGAATATAATTTTGATAAAAATAACATTAAGTTGAAAAACACCTTTAGATCTATCATTGCAATGGTCACTAGGGTGTAAATAAATTTACAAATTTCCTATAATTATGACACCTTCATGTTTTTGTCTTAGTAAATATGACATTCATAATAATTGATTGACAAAAATTGGGTAAAATCACTCGTCCAAGAAAAATAACTAAGTTAAAAAGGTTGTGCATTTTATTACAAATCAAGATGAATAAATATGCACTTAAAACCTAAATACTATAAAAATAACATACAACACACAAAATAAAAGTAATAAATTAAAATAAATTTGTTATAACATGGATGAAGTATACTAATCATGTTATGGATTGTGTTGGATTCCACTGAAATGTCCAAGGAGGATATCTCCATAAAAAATACATAGCTTACATATGCCATTCTAAAAAAATGTTATGGGTTAGGTAAGGCTCCAACCAATGCACTTGAATATTCCTATGGTGATTAAAATATGGTGAAATTTTCATTTACCTCTGATTTATTACATCTATCTAACCTAAAACTATCACATTTATGTAGTCATACTTCATCTTTTTTTAATAATATCTTTCTTAATGTTTAGGTCTCTACTAGCTTCTCAAACTTCTATAGTCACAAATATTCACTAGAAAATCATGAAAAAATTCATGAATAATATTTTAACTCTCTTAGGCATAAAAATATTTTACCAATTCACTTTCACCTTCCCTTCACTCTCTAAATCTCATCTACACACCCTTTCTCAACTCAAGACTAGCTTTTCTTACAGTCCTCCAAATAGGTAAACCTCCTTGTCTAGAACAATATATAAAGCTTCCATATTATCTGATCCCACTTATATATACCCATTATATTTTTTTATCTTCATGAAAATTTTTAATATAAAATTACTAATACATACCACCTTTTCGTTACCTTTTCCTCTCTATTAGGTCTCTTTTAGGTCTCACTCAAACCCATAGTGTCAAATCCATACTATATAGTCTTGGGTCAAAATAAAAACTCAAAAATAATTTATTTTATGCTAGGGTAAAATACATCACAAATTTTAAAGATATTATATTTGTGGAAAAAATGTATATACAAGATGTAACTTCAAACCCTAGTTTTAAGTTTATGACAGCCCTGTACCTACTCGAGAGATTAAAAATGAGTCTAAAATGACCACTGTTTAGGTTCATTCACTTGTGATACTTTTAAAACATCTAACCCAACTATATTAAAAATTTTCAAGGGTTTTTTTAATCTTTAATCAATTAGGAATAGGTTTCCCACTCGAAAATTCATAGAATTTCAGGCACTAATACAAGATTGTGTCAACTAGTTTAGACCATCCTTTGTACTTATGATTCTAAATTGAATATTTAATTAAATAAAACATGTATTTATGGTAAATTATATTCTATTAAACCTTTATAATAGTTTATTGCTCTTTAAAAACATTCATAAAACTCTCATATGTAACTATACATAATTCCAATGCTTATAAATGACTATGTATTATAAACTTGTACCTCTTAGGAATATCTATGACTCTACATGAGTAAAATATATTCAAAACCCTATTTTCATAAATATCATGCTTCATATTATTTAATAAAATCTAAATAAACATCAACCCTATCAATATTTCCTCTCATGTAAGACTATAATAACACATAATTGTTCCCTTAATTGATTATAAACAGAGTATACATTTGCTTAACAAAATAATGATCAAGATTACTTAATATAAATATATAATATTGTATGGATCTCAAAAAAATTAAATATTAATTAATAAACAATAAACATTCATAACTTTATAGACTGTATATACATAATTTTGAAAGCCTTTAAGGACTATCACTATATCATCTTCCATTTTGACTTGTACCATACATGTTATCACATTTATAATATCCTTAGGGTATTTTAAAATCATAATTCAACTCAATAAAAATTAAATGCATAATTAACAATAAAATATCCATACAAATAACTCTTTATTTATTTATTTGGGTTATGCTATACAAATATAGTTGATGTTCAAACATAGTTCTTCATGGATAGTACTAAAGACAAAACTTAGAAGATAGAAAGGAACTCAACTAGACTTAAATACTCATATATTCCTTGATAAAAAATTTTAAACACATTAAAAACAATCCATTATGTAAAAAATACTTCTTAGAGGCTTTAAACCTCAATATCATCCTCAACAATTATCATTCAATGTTTAAGTATGCTACCAAATGACTCCTAAAGCCTCAATTTTATAGCCTTCCATCCTCATTAGCTTTAGGTTAAAATTATATCATGAATAAAAAAGAATTTATGTATTAATATGGTCTTATAATATCCCAATAATATCTCTTTTTACCTTTATCCTTAACAAACCTGCTTATCTATCCCCTTCCAACGTGGGAGTTGCCTTCAAGATAGGATAATTAGGTGTATTTACATTTAAAAAGGTACATATATATTTTATAACATGTTTATGAACCTATATGATAATTATATAAGGTCTAAACCCTTTCATTTAGTCCACAAGGCTTACAAGTATCTTTTCAAAATTTTAATTTTTCAAATGGGAGGTTTTGGAGGGAAAACTTGAATTTGGCCTAGACTTGCAATTTAAGACCTCCTAGTTGTTTTAACACCATTATTATCATTATATTAATAATAAATAATATATATTGGTCATTTTTAGTCCTTTTAAATGTATTTATAAGTTATCATGTCTTCTAGGCCTTCACAATCAAGGCTTATTGATTCACTTAGACTACTTATGTACAAATTTAGAAGAATGAGTTGATGCTCCTGCATCAGACTCCTAGAATTAAAATATTTCATGAGATCCTTATCATTTAGTTATTCATTATTCCCAATTAAAATAAAAACTCTTTTTTATATTATCTTCTTTATGTGCATGGTCTTTGCTGCGAAACTTGTGTCTTTTCTTACTTGCTATATTCTCCATCCATACAATGCCTTATTGTCTTATTTTATCTTCCATATTATTATTTACATGTTTATCCTCTTGATTGAGGATATCAACTTATATTTTATTATCTTAAGATCTTAAAATATCTCTATCCTCTATATAATTTACCTTCTCTTCCATCAAATCTATACAACCACAACTCAATGCAATATTATATACAAAAATTTGAGACCTTGAGGTCTCTCTCCACAAAACATCAATTTCATAATTTTGAGACTCAATGGCCTCAACCCATTTGTCAAATTATTAGATCTCTATTTTAGGACAAACATTGTCCACTTTTTCACCATGGATGACATGTTTTAAAGCTAACATCTCTCTTAACATCTGCTCCATGTTTTCATTTACAAATTTATTATTTTTTTGCTCTCCTAACAACTCTCCTTTACCTGAAATTTATTGTTGAATTTCATCTATCTCTTTCAAGATATATTCCTCATTAGTACTTAGTATATCTTGATCAAAATCAATGGAATTATAAACAATAAAATGTGATTGTTTATACCTTAACCCTTCAAATTTTAGCTCTTTGTTCTCACATTTCTCATCCTCTTGAGTGAGGATTGTTTTTTGGTCAACCACATGGATGTAAAAATGATATTTTTATAGTTTTATATCCCTATATTGACCATCTTATTTATCATAATTTTTTCTAAGCACTTCTTCACAAGATGCTTCCTCTTCTTTCTTAATGAGTCCATTTATTGAATAAAAAACTCCAACAACTTGTGTACCTACAAACAAAGCATTAAATATAATGTTAGATGCAAAAAAATTAGTAATTTTAGCCTCTTGAATATATACTTTCTACTTCTCTTATTCTAATATATCTCCAACAATGATATCCATATCATTCACAAAGTATTGATATCTTTCTATTTGGCTATTCATCTAAAAGTCCTCTTTAATCTATTCATTTTTGATCCTATCCTCTTGTTTACATTGCATTCTTATTTCTCTCTTCAATGAAATTATTAACCTTTTCTTTCTTTTTCTCTCCATCATCAAGCTAATTGGCCATCTTACCTTCCTCTTCATTACCCATCCATTCCATGGTTTCTTCATGTTTTTTATTATGAACTTTATTGGTGATATCCTCTAATTTAGCTCATGTATTTCCATTTGGAAGTCTTACTCTCTCTTATTCCTTCTCATCTCCCTTTTTATTTACTTTCTTAGTTGGTCCTTTACCTTAGGAAGATTTTCAAATACTCTCTTCATCAATTTCACTTTCCCAAAAAATTATATTTCACCTTGCTCCATCTCTTATCCAAGCTCTCTTCTTGGATAAATGAGAAATCAATTTTGATATTATCTATGAGCTTTAATATCTCCTTCACTCTCTATCTTTATTTAAAATTCTCAATAGACTTGATGACTACCTTATTTTCTTAAACTCTTTTTGAATCTTTCAAAGCTTCTTTTACCTATTTATCTTGTTACACCCTTCTCTACGTTTCTAATAACCTTTGAAATATATATTTTCTTGACAATAACAAACTATTCTTAGCTTCAACCAACACAAGCACTCATTAGTCATTCAACTCAATAAGCTATGGAAACAAACACTATTATCAATTGAATAACCATGTTATTTAATCAACAAAAAATATTCAAAATTGTAATCAGATATCCCAAGTGATTTTTTATCTCTAATACCACTAGGTTTAAATTCCATTTACCTATAATTTATTAAATGTCTATAAACTATGACTATCACATTTATGCAATCATACTTCATATTTTTTCTATAATCTCTTTTTTAATGCTTAGGTCTCTACTAGCTTCACAATGTAGAACTTCATGAATAGATTCATGCACCATATGTGACCTATCTTAGGCTAAAAAATTTGTACTTATTCACTTTCACCTTCCCTTCACTCTCTAAATATCATCTAAACATCCTTTTGTCGATGTTCAACTACCCTCTATTTTGAGAATAGGGACCCTCCTATCTTAATCTTCTAAAATTACCTAGGACAACAAATTCACTAGTCATTCGATTACATGGTGATGGATTTAATACTCCCTATCAATTCTTGGTTATATATTCATCTTGCATTGTAATATAGATTAACATTTAAAAATATTTAGATTATTTCAATATTATTTTGAGTTTTCTCTAGGTTTATAATGAATATTTAACCATGAATGGATTCAAAATGTGTAGATAGGCTTTGCCAAGAAAGTTCCATTAGGTCCTCAAGTTGGCATAAAGTCAATAAGTGTCATTTGATCTTACTAGACTAACATTTTTCCTTGTATAAATTATTTACTTGTGAAGTTTTTCGTTAAACATATTATAATTTGATTATGATGAGAAATTGGCATTTCTTGAAGTCTAACTAGCTTCTCACATAAATTTGTAAGATTTCAACTTAAACTTGGTGGTTTATGATGCCTCATAGGATGCTAAATTATAGACAAGGTTATAAAATAAAATCACTCAGTGTATGACACTTGGAATGAATCTACCATACCTACAAGATACTATGTGTCACCATCTTAATAGTTGACAATGTAAATAGCCTTTATAATTTAAGTCCAGGGGATACGTGTCAAGATATTGGATCCCATGAGCAAGACCATTCAAATCCAAGCCACCATGCATCCTATTATAATTTAACAATCCATGAGATGATGTTGCATGTCCTAAGTGTAACTTGAGAAACTTTCCAAAGTGATGCATGTCTCCTTCATAATCATCTAAGATCGATGCATGTCAATAATACATCGTATCTGATCCAAAGTTCATGAGATCTCATAGAATGAACATGTTGATGTACCTAAGCCATCTGATTAAGACTTGATGGTATCCAGCTATCCAATCCCATTCTAAGAATGGTAAGTGGTATAAGGACAAATAAAATTTCATGAGAATGTTGTGAGTCCCCTTAGACCTGTATGATGATGAAATTTGTCATGCCCACACTGATTTTATATAAAGAACCACTTGATGAACCTCTAAAAGCCTATCAAAGCAACATGTATCCCCACTAGACCTATAAGATGATTACAAGTGTTGGCCCCATAAGGTTACATCCAAGATCAACATATTACATTTAATATTTATGCAGGGATCCACTTAATCCACACATTTAACATAGAATATCTAACAACTATTGACACCAACTAGGAAGCAACACCTGTCTAAACAAGATGACAATTTCCCATAAGAAATTTACCTATCCAAACAAGTTCTTTATTTCTTATAAAAATGACAAGTGGCACTCTCATAGTCGATAGAATTGTAGGTCCCCACTCCATAACTCACCACAAATCCAAGGATGTCATGTGCCACTAAATAAATGGGTCATCACATAGAGCCACATCTAAAGCACCTGAGACTAATCAAAAAGTGCCACATGTCCTAGTTTGATCTGACTAAGTAGCCTAGTCACTTTTAGGACCATCAAGCACCCAGATGGATCCCAAGTGGGATACCTCATGTTAAATGGAGGAAAATTTTATCTTCAAAGCTAAAATTGATGGTGACTCAAAGGTAAATCAATGTTAGATTTTGAATACAAAGGTTAAGAGATCACCGTTAATGTGGCATAAACCAAAATCACCATCCAAACTTTCATTAATAAATGAAATATTCAAAAGGCTACTCAACTCAATCATTTTTACCTAAACTTGCATTCGAAGCCTTAAGCATTTACTCTCTCTACTATCTATGTTCTCAAAGTTCAACCAGGCCTGAGCTATTCTAAGATTGTACCCAAACCATCAATTTTTGAGCTCTAAAGTTATAGATAAGTACAATAAGATGCCAATTATTACCTATAGACACCAAATAAATTGCACAAGAAAAACCTTCCACTTATAGTAAGGGTATTTCATTCAAAAATTATGATTTCTTATTTTAATTTAGTAATTTAGTCATCTTTAAGGATAAAGAGTCTATCCCTGACACCATAAGCATAGGGGAAAAGAACTATAGTAGTGTGTATTAAAATTTTGAATAAGCTAGGTACCTTAATGATTCTAAGACCATGCCCCATGTTATTCATCTTTATTTTGATGTCTTGGTAATCTAAGCTTCGAATCTTTACGAAGCCACAACAAAATTAGAGGTCATGTCATGAACATACCTAGTATATGGCATCTTCAATATGTATAAGTATGAGGATGGATTACTCAAATCCATACACCAAGGATTATCCATTTCATTTATTACAGGGCCAAGTTTCAAAAAGTATTATGACCTAACTCTATAATAGGTGAATTATAACCAAAGCATCATAAAAAACCGGTATGAGGTGCACATCCTAGATAAAGTCTAGGCCCCATGGGTAACTAACACAAAGGGGATTACATACATGAATGAATAGGGAGACATACCCATACAAAAATTTATAAAATGGGTAAGGATTCACATGGTCTTACTAAACATGATATCTGGCAATGCACATATTGGATATGCAGGCATAAGGAGTATCCCATTATTGTAACTAATTTTGGGGGAGCAATAGATTTCCCCACTTGGGGATATTATTAGTGATAATTTGGCTATTGATAGAAATGACACATTCTAAAATGGAGCTCCATTATATATGATGAGCTATATGTTAGATTCCATTTGTGTAATCACATAATTAGATTCAAATGTATGGTCCCCTGAGAAACAAGAAGTTGTGATCCATTCCTTTTTTTCATTGCACATCCACTACTTTAAGAAGAATATCAAGATAATAATAGAGGACTTCTACCACATGTATAAAAGTCAATTACAAAATGTGGAATGAAAAAAGATAATAATAGAGGACTATACCTGATTGTATAGTCATCAGAGTAGAAGGGGTAATGGTATCTCACCTTAGGCTATTAAGATATGAACCAATTATGTTAGAAGAAGAGGAGATATCATACATGTGGAATTCATGTCCTTTTTAATTTAAAGAAGAAGAACCCCCCCCACACATAAGGCTCTTTACTAGTTGGGAAGAGCCAAGGTGAAATAATGGAAAGATGTAATAGTGGTAGTATGACAGAGGGATTCATACCTATTACCCAAGGATGACCTTAGAACATAGGGCCAAACAACCAAATTTAAAAGAGATGTAGATGTAGAGTATTCAAGACAAGGTTGGATATACCTGAGGATTAGTATAGTCATCAGAGTAGAAGCATGTTCAATGGGTAATGGTATCTCCCCTTAGGCTATTAAGATATAGAACTTCATCATTATGTTGGAACATAGAGGAACTAGGATATCATACCAAATTATTGATGGACAAGTGCATTGCATAATTGTCTTTATCATAATCCACTCAAACCCATTCTATGTTCACATCCCCTACCACTACATCCTTTAGAATCTCCCTTATCATATTCCAACCTACCTCTTATTAGTGTAGACAACCACTTTTCCCAACTGCAATATAAAAAATGATTTAGCATATCAAAAATGATTTAGCCCTCAACATTACACTCATTTATACTCAAAATGGGCCCTACCAAGTTCTTATTTAGTCCACTTGGCCAATTGGACCCTACCAATTTATTTATCTCATCTGCAGCCCTGGCTTCTTCCTCCTCTCAAGCAATTCCATTACAACTACCTGTCATTCGACCAACAACTATACCCACCCCAAATTAGGTGAGAAATATGATATAGATAATAAGGCAAGGGAAACCTCACATAAGCCACACCATATCCCAAATTGGCATGAGATTTGACCCTACCACTGACACCATGATAAGGGTAATTCAAATATAGGTAGAATAACCATAGTCAGGCTCGACTGTGATATATGAGAGTGAAGAGACACTCTTCACTTTGACTAATAAGATTAAGGTTATCCCTAGATAAGTATAAGAGTATGAAGAGGATCTTATATCCTTAATGCAATCACATGTAGAGTCAACTATTTTTTTAATGAAGGGGATGCAGTAGAAACTAAAGAGGCTAAAAGAATAAACACTACCCACTATGCTAAAGGGCACATTGATTTCAATAATCAATGTTATGATAAATGTTTTAAACCTATACAAGGTTATAAGAAGAGGCAAGAATATGGGATCTAACAAGCTAATGTGGTCTCAAATTTTGACCAAAGTCCTGTCCACTATGACACCAAGTTAGAAAAGTTAGCGAGAGTGGCAAGAAGCAACAAATTTACTAATCTCAAAGTTTTGCCTTTCAAATAGATTGAACCTAGACAAACCATCCTCATGAATAGGAAGAGAATTTTGAAGACATGATTTAACTGATGCAAGGATGCAAACACATCCTTTGAGAAAATTGAATTCAAAATATCCCACTTACTGAAGGATGCCATGATCACCAGAGTGACCAAGCCTGATGGATCTTTCATGGATAACCAAGAATATAGGGCATATATGAAGGTATTCATTTCATGGTTATATAAATATGTGGATAATGCAAAGATATATGTAGAGGTAGTAGACATTATAGTAGTTTCCAATTAAAGGCTATAGAAGGTAGAGGCACTTAGTCTAATACTCACAGAGCATAACAGGCTAATCTAAGACATACATAAATTATTTAGGCCCATGATCCTAGAATTTACTAAGATAGATAAATATTACCAGGCATGTGCTGAAGTATGGACTGATAAGAAAATGAAAATAATTAGCAACAATAATAACAAGCAGCTCAACCGTCCCAGACCCTTAGGGATATTCAGTTATGTTTTGTAATTTGAATGTGGAATATTCCATTATTTTGTATAAGTTTAATCCATTTAGTTGTATTTGGGTACCACTTGTGGGCCCAAATGAACATGTCTTATGCATTTTTTAAACCTATAAGTATGGATCCTCCCTTCATTTTATAATAAAAAACACTTGTTTCAAAATTAATATGAAGAACCAAATAATTCGAGAGTTAGTCTATAGTGTTCTTTTGTGTAGTTTTGTAACTTCTAAATTATCATGTTTTAGATATCTAATAGTCTCCTTTATACAACCTAATTTGGAAATTTCATTCAATTTATGCATTTGTTAGTTTGATCTTAATTCTAGGCTGATAAATTTGATAGTATACATGCTTTGTTTTCATCTTATTTACTACTAGATGTTTTTATGCAGCTTACAGTGAGTTATCTTTATACAATATATGCCATTACACATATGCATTTTATTTCCTCAAAAGCTTTTACTATAGTTATCTATCTTTGAGTAATTATTCTAGGCTTAGTAGATGTTAGTTTCATATGTTTTGCCTTATAAGTTACCAAAATTAGTATTTTTAATACATCTCAAGCATAAAATCTTTTTTGTCCTACCCTAATCTCTCTTGGATCTACTCACGAATCACCTTATATTTAATCATTTTGTATATATCCATTTTTCATTTAAATTTTTGGAAATAATTGGAAAATAATAAAATAATTCATAAAGATTAGCTAGAAGATGTGTTATTGCATAACATCTGTTATGCCTACGGCAGGGTCTGCTTGTAGACATGCAAAGTGGTGACCATATCTCTATTATTTGTGTTATTCCTAGAATTTTTTTTATAAAAAATCAATCCCAAATTTATTCTAGGACTTTAAATTGAGTTTTTTACTTTCCCCTTGTTCCCTAATGACACGAGGAACACAAAACATGCATCAATACCTTTCTCAACTCAAGACTAGGTTTCCTTGTCACCCTCCAAACATGTAGATCTCCTTGTCTATCACAATATTTAAATATTCCATATAAAATAATCCCACTTATAGATACCCATTATCTTGTTTGATTTTAATAAAAATTTGGAATTTGTAGTTTCCAATAAAGATCTCCTTTTCATTACCTTATCTTCTCTATTAGGTATGTTCTAGGTTTGATTCAAACCCACAAAGTCAAATCCATATTGCATGGATTTAGGTAAACATAAAAAATCCAAAATACGTTTATTTTTTTTAGGTTTTAATATATCACCAAGTTTCAAGATATTCTAATGGTGGAATCAAAATATACACAAGATGTAACTTCAAACCCTAGTTTGAAGTCTATAATAGGCCTGTACCTACTCGAGAGATAACACAAGAGTCTGAAATGATCAATACTCAAGTTCATTCACTTTTGATACTTTTAAAACATCTAACCCATATATGTTCAAGCTTAACAATGGTTTTTTAACTTTAATCATTTAGAATAGGTCTCCCACTCAAGAATTTATAGAATTCTAGGCACTAATACAAGACTATGTCAATTATTTTACATCTATATTTTTTACTTGTGCTTTTAAATTTATGATTAAAATAAATATAAAATCTATTTATGTTATGTGATACCCTTTCAAAAATTTCCAATAGTTTCTTGGACTTGAACAACATTTACAAAAATCTCACATGTAATTATAAAAAATTCTAATGCTTGTACATAGCCATGTATTATAAACTTTTACCTATGAGGAATATATATAACTCTAAAAGAGCCAATTCCACCCACCACCCTCTTATTATCAATATAAAACTTAATATGCTTTAATAACCTTTTAATAAACATCAACCCTATCAATCTTTCCTCTCATGCAAGACTATAACAATGCATAATTGTTCCCTTAATGGACTGTGAACAAAGTATACATTTCCTTAATAGAATAATGATTAAGACAAATTAAATGAAATCTATACTATTTTTTGGATCCCAAACTAATTAAATACTAATTAAAAACAAAGAAATGTTTATCACATTCTAGATTTTCTATATTATATATAAATAATTTTGATAGCCTCTAAGAACTATCACTATATCATATTCCATTGTGACATGTAATGTACATGATATCACCTTTCTAATATCCTTAATCAAATTTCAAATAATAATTTAAATAAAAAATCATTATATGTATAATGAAAAAGATAATAAACATTCAAAAAACTATTTCTTTATTGATCTAGGCTAAGTTTATATAAATACAGTCTATACTCATAACATATTCTTCATGGGCAGTTCTAAAGATAGAACTTACAAGATGAAAAAGCACTCAACTAGCCTTAACTCCTCATATTTCCTCAAGAACATTATTTACACAATACAACACACTCTATTATGTATAAAATCCTTTCTAAAGGCTTAAAACCTTGATATCCTCTTCAAAAATTGTCCTTGAATATTGAAGAATGATACCAAACAACTCCTAAAGCCTCAAATTTATAGCCTTCTACCTTCCAATGTGGTATTTGCCTTTAGGATAAGATAATGAGGTTTATTTACACTTATCAAGGTAGGAATAATTTTTTAAAATGTTTATGATCATATAGGATCATTATATAATGTATACACCCTTTAATTTAGTCCACAAGGTTTACAAGTCTCTTTTTAAAATTTTAATTTTCAAATGGGAGATTTTGGATGGAAAACTTGAATTTGGCCTAGACTTGAAATTTAAGACCTCCTATTTGTTTTAACCGCATTCTTATCATTACATTAAGACTACATAATCTATATAGGGCACTATTAGTCCTTTTACATGCATTTACAATCTTATCATGTCTTCTAGGAATTCATAATCAATGATTATTGATTCAATTAGACTACTTATGTACAAATTTCTAAGAATGAGCTAATGCTCTTGCATCAAAATACATAGATTCATAGTCTAGAATAGGGAATACTTTAACCAATATATTTCATTTGATGGGTCAGTCATGTAAATAAGGCTATGAAATATGTCCATCTAGCTCCATGTGATTTTTAAGGTCTTCATTAATTGAATCATTATCTTTCATTTGACCTATGTACACAACAAAACAAGATGGAACTATAAATTACATAAGAAGAAAAACCTTTGTTCCAAAAATAAGTTGAAAGGGAGTCAACTTATTTAGGTTATTATAGCATGTCCCATAAGTCCATAATGCATATGACACATGGTCCTCCTAGTCTTTATGCATGACATCAAAAATTATAGTTGGTGTCTTACCAATAATATTTGTGAGAGCTTATGAAATCTACATTTTATTTGGGTAATATGGGGTAGTATTTTGATGTGGTGCCATGAAGTTGGATACCAAAATATGCATGATATAATTGATTAAGTTGGTAACCATATGGTTTAGCACAAAGGACACCTATAATAAATTATAATATTTTCCCACAAAAAATTCATTTTTGTTGTTTCTATGCAATTTTTAATGGTTGTTCCCTCACTCCCATAGAATTAGATAACCAATAGTGGTATTAATGTAGTCTGTATTAGTCTTATACACAACCAAAGAGTATGGACCCACAAATTCAACAACCCATTTTAATATGGGTCCCTAGGATAGGATAGAGATCAAAGGCATCTGATACAGTGGTTTGGTTTTCTAATACATTAGCATAAATCACATTTGTGTGCATATTATTTTGCATTTGATAATATGGCAAGACACTATATACTAGAAAAGAGGATTTTGCATGCAATAGTGACCTATATAAATGCCTTAATTTTCCTATTCTGTAACTCATGGGTGTTCATGTTAAAAAATATATATGTATAGAAATTATTCATGGATGAGCTTGTAAAGTTTGACCTTGATGAGATGATATGAGGTAGCTGAGGAGTTAGTTATTTCTTTTCCTTAGTACAAGGGTTTATTGGAGTAGTTTTTGATGTGATAAAAGTAATAATATATTCAAGATCATCAAGGAATCACTAAACAATGTACATATGAGCATCTATCAGATCATTCTCTATGTTACATACATCCTCACCTGTACTAATATGTGATAGGTGATTAGGACCCTAGTTATATAGACAAAGATTAGAAATCATGTAAAACTAAAATTCTTAGAATAACATGACCTATTATAATAATCTTCCATGAAGTATGAAATTTTTTACAAGATACTTCAATGCCTCATGGTTAATGAAGAATACAAATGTTATGGCCAATATATACTATAAATAATATTGAAATACATACATCATTACAAGTGCCTCACACTTGGTGGCTGTGCAATTATGCTAATATTTTGAAATATTCTAAAATAAAAATTACATGGGATGGTCCATATTATTACTATATGACTAATGTATGAAGGGGACTATTGTTTTCTTTGATGTGTTAACATGCACATGAAAGGGGGTTTCCCAATTGAGAAATTAGTAGATTGGTGTGCCTATGAGTCTCTTATTTAATGTGTCAAATGAATCCTCTTTCATCTCAACCCATTAAGGTGTATTCTTATTTCATATAATTTTCTCTAGTGGTATGGTGATCTTGGCATAGTGATGAATGAACATACATTAGTATCCAACATGTCTTAAGAGATTGCATACTTCCAAATGAGTGGGTATATCAAGTTAGGCAATGATGTCCACCCTCTTAAGGTTGAAAAATAAGTCATCATTATAATTTACATGGCCAAGAAATGTGAAAAAAGTGCCAAAAATATGAAATTATTTTGATTGATAGATATTTCAAGCCTACAACAATGCTCAAACATGAAGCATAGATTTTCATGACCATCATTCGCTAGCATATACACTATCCACTCATCCAAATATACTCGAAGAAAATTATGGACAAATTATTTGAACCCTGATTTGATGATGCATGATAAAAATACATGTGCACTATTAAAGGTGAACATCATGACATCATAGGAAAACTAACCCCATTTCCTAATGAAGGTGGTTTGGGATTATCCTCCTCTTCAATATACACTTGGTGATATCCTAAAATAATATTATTAAAGGTTTATATATAAAAACTTACTACTCCTTCAATAATTTAATTAGTTAAGGGAGTGGGGAATGGGTCCTTAATGGATGTATCATTTAGGATCTAATAGTTAATTCATATGCAAATGTGTCGATCATTTTTTTATACAAATAAACATCAAGATCACGCTTCCTTAATTAGATAGGTCACATCAATAGTCAACACTTACCAATATCCACCTTAAACATGGTGTTTAAATTTTGGTTCATCTGGTATGGATACTTGTTTAGGGGTATTGCACCATTTACTAATATGATATTAATATTTATCAAAGAAAAATGAACACCCTTCATCTTGGTATAGATTTTTGGAATAGTTATTTGAATTAATGGAGTAGTTATAAGATACATTCTAACTCTGTATAAGACCAACAAATTATTTTTTTGGAATTTTAAACTCCTTATAATCCAATATTTAATGTATGTCTCTCAGTAGTACTTTTACTGATTAGCTTGCACATTTGTTACATCTTATTTTGCTTGAGAAATATTAATTCCTAATTGATTGGAGTTGTCCTCTTGGGGTTTTACATCAAACTTATAATTTTTTTCGCCTTCTTAACCTTAAATTATTAATTTCATACCATACACATCAACTTATCATAATAATTGGAATTATTATTCATATTAGATTCATCAAATATCCTAAGAAGTGTGAGTATCTTATCTCTATACATTTATTTGGCATATTATTCCACTATGGTCGCATGTTTTAGAATATCATAGTGGATGAATTGTAGGGTTTATAATACCTATATATTATAATAGGTGAAATAAAATATGTGGATGAGTTTATCCTTTACTATTATCCAACTGTTAAATTCCCAATGCATCTCATTTACAACATACCACACCTGGTCCTAAGTTTCAAAAGTTTAGTTCAAATCATGAACCCATAACTTTGATGGGAAAATATGTGTACACCATGTCCATTTTTCCTCACACTAATTAATATGAATCCATGGATTATATTCACCATTGTATGTAGGTAATACTTAGTGGTCATTATTTTTTTCAAATATAGAGCATATGGAATCCTTAAATTTTGTATAGGTGGGAAGACTTGGCTTGTGAGAAACTAAACATCCTCCAACATTGATCTTTGAAGTGCATACTAATTCACAAAATGATCCTTATCCTTGGAGATAAATATATCGAGGTCATGTAAAAATGGGATAAAATTCATGGAACCATCATATTATTATAACATAGCAAGGTTTCCATTGATAATGGAAAATACTCTCCACCTTGTATGTGGTGCATAGTCTCTAGATCTTCTCTCCATTATAATAAGGAATGATAATGGAGTTAAAATTATTTTTTTCATGTATAAAACAAGGTTTTTATCCCATCAGACTCATTTTATCCTTGTGAATTCTTAATATTCCAACACCCATAAATCATAGGCAATGTTTGTGGTTTCATAAATGGATTGATCATGGTCCTAATTTAGAATGCCATTCTCATTTGGGTTTAGTTTTTCCAACACATGTTTTGTGATGTTATATATTTTATTAATCTAATCATCCAAGTTATCACTTTTGACATAACACCAAGGATTACCAAGTAAATTTAGGTAGTTCAATTTTATAAGATCAAATACCTCAAATAAACTTGAAAATATGTGACCATTATCTCAACACTAGAATTTTGTATAATACCCAATGATTGAGTGAAGGTTTTTTTTTCATATAAAAATGTGTCATGAGCATCATAAAATAAGAATGCCCATCATGTGCCAAGAATATCATATGAGTATATCAACTTTGATACCTATGTCCACTAGTACATAAAATACTTACCATCAATTAATGTCTACATCTATGAGAATATCTTAATACTATATATTTTGAGATATAAAAACTTCATTCCCTCATATTTGATATAATTCAAGTACATCAATTTGTTGTTTTCCTATATATTTGACAAAAATAGTCCTCACCATAGGGATCAATCCTTTGGAGTGAAGTAAATATAATATGTTGATAAGATCATCCCTTTTATTATCAATAGGTATGCAAGTTATTAATTATTCATCTATGAGTTATTTGTTACATGTGTGTGTGTGTGTGTGTGTGTGTGTGTGTGTGTGTGTGTGTGTGTGTGTGTGTGTAAAAAATACCATAAAGAAGATCAACATTGACAATTTTATTTTAGCAAGTAAGAGTAGTAGTTGAGATGGATATTGAACTATATCTATTGATTAATGAATCTATATTACATAATTGTTTTAATTTTTTTTCTTATTTTTTGTTTTTATTTATTTTCTCTATTCTATATTATTGTTCCTATTGATTCTTAGTTACACACCTCTAGGATTCAACCTTGCACATTTGAGAATATGGTAAATAAAGATGATAAAATTAAATTATGTCATTATAATTAGGGAAGGGTTTAACATTTAGATGGACAAAACATAGACAATGACTGGAAGAAACTAACAAAGGATAAGGTTAATTCTTTGCTACTTCTGAATCTACTTGAAACAAGGTGAGAGGACCTATGGGTTAGGTTGGTCATAAGGATTAATATGATAGTTTAATCTCAAGGGAATTATTGGCACACACACACATGTCTCATCAAATCATAACCAAACTTGTACAATCCACTTAGGAAGAATTGTCACACAGACTAATAAAATGCTTCTAAATCAGACACAAGCTACAAAAGATAGATAAGATGTGATTTTAACCTTTATTTATTAAAAAAACTGACAACTATGAGCCAAATAGAATATTACAATACTAACATTCAAGGATGAAATACAAACACATTTTATATTTGAAATTTCCATGCATCTGTAGGCAAATAACACTCATAATAGTCAACAACATGTATTATTTATAGGGTTAAGATATGTAGGATGAGTTAGGTGTATTCATGTGAGTTTTGATGGATTTTAATAGTAGTAATTCATTCAAATGGCATGATATCAATCATTCTATGATGTAAAAGAGACTAGTAAACAAGGTAAAGAAAACTATCAAGAATGGTTTGCATTAATTGATGCCAATCTAATGCAAACATTTAAATGATCCCTAAAATCTCCAAAGTGTACAATGTAAGTGAATATTCAATCACATTCTCCTATCAAATCCATAAGTCTAGGGTGACCTTAAAATACTACCAACAAAACAATCCCAAATCACAATATAGAAAGGAATTTACAACCTAGATTCATACCCATAATGACTACCATTAACAGACATTAAATCCAGATACCAGATCAATAGTGCATGAAGAATGTGTCATTTCACTTCATTGACAAGAAAGAGTATAAATCACATATATTTTCCATTGAATCAAAATTAAATCATTGTACATCAATGTTCATAATTCATAACAATGGTGAGAAACATGGTGGATTTTTTCTAAAATAAGGGAGACATATGCAAAATGCTCTTAGAGTTTACTAATGATTGTACAAGCATAATCACCTTAGAAATAGAGATAAAAACACACATCATCTTTCTGAAATTTGAAAATATTAAACCTAAAAAGGATGTAACAACCACTATAAAGAGGATAAGACCTCTTTACTTATATAATTTTTCTAACCCAAAATATTCTTAGAAGATGTTCCATCTAGAAGATGCCTTTAAACATTCTTGGAGACTCTCATGCTTTGCAAAGTGATCATTTTGGTAACTTGTTGTCCATGTCATGATGAGATTTCAAATGAAATTTGATCTTCATGGATGGAAACTTGATGTAGTTGAGCTTGATGTAGAATATTCATTCTTAGTGCAAAACAAAATTTTGTCTTCATGTGTAACCATTTTGCCCTATTCTCCAAACTAATCATCTGCCCAACTAGAATTTTTTGGATGACCTGCTAACTAAAGATATAGTCACTGTTTTCAACTCTTCAAAGAAAAAAATGAAACAGTGGAGGGAAGAATAGAAAATATAAGAACCACTCCTCAATCTTTCAGTTATTTCTAAATATATCTTCCACTATGGTTTCCTTCATCCTCTATTAAAACAAACTAAGGCTTTTATCACATACCTTAGTCACAAACATACTTACAACACTAAACTCACCTTCCCAAGATCTATCACAATACTTTTCTTTCCTTTGATTTTTCATTAACTTTGCTCATTCACATTTTATTTTCCCCCTTTGCTGCCAATCCTAATAATGACATGTGCATGTTTTGCCTTCATTTTGATTTGGTGGATTTTCAAAACCCAATTTAAATTTTACACCTTCTATCCTTAGTGGGATTTGGGATCCACGTGTAACTTTACACTTTTCTATCTTGGTGGGTTTTTGGAGGTCTATTGCATGTTTACAAATTATAATTTTAAAATTACTTTTTTATGGCATAGCTCCACTAAAAATGTCTTCTCTACTTTTCCTTTGTGGACCTGCCATAGGATTCAAACATTTTATTTCACTTTTCATTTTGAAAGAAAAAATTTCAATGTATTTTTATAATTCTCCCTCTCCCATCACTTTTATCTCTCTTAATTTGTAAAATGAGCCTTTGTCTTTTGTGAGAAGATTAACCTAGGAAATTAACATGGGATTTTGAATCATTACTGGGCGATAGAGTTTTGGTTTTAATTTATAATTTACAAGTTGAATGTTGAAAATAAATGTTAAAATATACTCATAGATCTCTATGGACTTTTGACCTCCATTTGCATAATGAAAATTTCTAAATTTAAACTTGTTTTTCCCTTAGAAGTTTTGTGGATTCGAGCCTTTGAATTATTAGGAAAATTATCAAAATGTTCTTCATCACTGCCTATGCCTAAAACATTTAGAAACAAATAATGTAAAACTTGTGTAGTCAATCTATCCACTAAAAAATATGGAGAGCATGAGTACGCCAATCGTAACCTTCAAATTTCCTAGGTTAGAAGTCAACTTTCTTGAGCATTTCTTCCTTATCCCTAATTTTATCCTAATCTTTCAACTTAGTCTCTGTACAAATATTCAAAACATACTCATGGAAGTTTTCAAATCCCACTTAGAATCGCCATATTGATTTATCAAGTCGACACTTTTAAAAAAAAATCTTGCAGTTCAACTATGAGTTTTAGACTTTTGATTGCAAGTGGCAATTTGCAAGTCAAAAGTGTATTCTAACATTACATCTCTACCAAAAATATATGCTATGATTTTTCAATAAAAAAATTCCATATACCTTTATGTGGACCTCCATGTGGGCATTTGACCAGATGTTACATGAGCTTCTCTATAAGCTATGGGTTTTGAGGTCCTAATTGCACATTGTAAATTGCAAGTCAAATTTACAATGCGCTAAAAATAATTTACCATGTTTGGTATTTAAACCTCCACATGGAGATTAAAACATTTAAATGGGATTTTAGAATCTTCTTAAGGTACCTGTGTCACATGTTTTAGACATTTACATGCCCTTTACAATTTGTAATTTAAAATTGTAAATGAATGTTGAATTCCTGTTAGAAATGTTTCTTTTGGCCTTTGAATCATATACCTCCACAATTTATGCCTTTGAGAAAGAAATACTTGGACTTAGTATTTTTAAATACTTATTCATATATTTCAACTTTCTTGGCTCATTTTTACTATGAAACCTAAAACTAAAACACACGTAAAACATGAAAATGTTGAATATTAGTTGAAACCAGGTTTTGGAGGGTTTACACAACACATATTAAAGGTCAGGGTTTTTATTCTAGGTGGGCACTTCTTGAGGAATTATTTCAAAGGACAAAAATTAGACTATCAAATATTTATATATTAGGAAAGGGGGCACAAATTTCTTGAGCATATTTTGGTACCAATATTGGCTCTCGACCATGGATGTACACCCCCTAAAGGTGTATGAATAACTCCACAAAATAAGAATAGGTGCCAATCCCTTGGGCCACAAAGTCAAAATTATGATAATTTATTAAAAAACACCTTCAAATAACTAAAAAAACAAGGGTAGACCAACAAAATTAGATCAAGAGCATCTGAGAATGAGCACACATTGAAAAATAATGAAAGGAACTATACAAACAAATACCAAAATAGAAGGGCAATAAAATAACAAAATTATACACTGTATATTACTTTACACAAACATGGTCTCAGTCAAGGAAGTGTTTCATAAGTCTATCATTAACTAACATCTCTATTATCTCACTGTCTAGGACTCTTAAGAAGAAAATGTGTTCCCCAATTTTGTAGTTAATAGAATAAGGGCCCATCCACAAGACATCAAATTTTCCATGCTTGCCTTTTTCCTCATGTTTGTTATCCCAATTTAAAACCAAATATCCAACTTGAAAATTTATTAGAGTGACCTTTCTATCAAATATTCTTTTTAGTCTTTCCTTGAACTTTATGTGTCTTCCATCAAGCTCAATAATCTAGTTCATTCTACTTTCATAGTGTTTAACTTCATCTTCTTATACTAGCTATTACATGACTTGATTGGTTGGAAATGGTAGATTCATAGGTAAAATAATTTGAGCTCCACAAACAAGATCAAAATGGATATTACATGTATCTCTCTTAGGTTTGATCCTATCAGACCATAAGGAAAATTTTATCTATTTACCCCACCTTTTCTTCTTAGTTTCCAAAGTCTTTCTAATTATTTTGAGGAAGTTCTTATTAATAGATTCTACTTGCCCATTCCCCTAAGGGTTTTAATTATAATCTTAAGTTAACATGATCCATATTATTCACATAATTCCACCAAATTTTAAGATCTAAAACTCACGGCATTATTATAAATTATCTTGACAGGCACACTAAACCTACAAATAATGTGACTTAATAGAAAGTCCATTATCATCTGATGTGTGGCCTTCTTTATAGGGATCGCTTCAACTCATTCTATGAATTATTAAATGGAAACTAGTATCCACTTATGCCCAAGTCTTGATGTTTTAGTGATATCACAAATGAAATACAATCCCCAGTGTCTAAATGGGCCTTCAATTGATACAAGTTGGAAAGGGATAGAAATAGAAGCTTTTAATGTTCCAACAAGGCATTGACATTTATAAAATATTATTAATTTCTATGAAACATACTTGAATAGTGATTAACACCAATAACCAAATATAAAAATATTATGAGCTATGACTTTATCTATAAAGTGACCACCACATATTCAAGTATGGAAGTCTTCAATTAAATAAGCAGTTTCTTCTTCTACTAGACATCTTAGGAGAACCCTGTGTGGATTCTTATATGCCAATCCATTTTCAATCAAGATATATTTTTGGGATAAAATTTTAGGAGTTCTAATTTGATTCTTATCTAATTTAGGGGGATAGTTAAGACTTTTAAAGTAATAAACAATGTCCTTATACCATGAAGATATGCTAATTTGACTCAAAGAATCATCAATACTGAAAACAACATTGTTTACCTATATAACTTGTAAATTGGTCTTAGCCATGAGCTTGGATAAACCCATTTCTCTCACTAACTTGGTAGTTTGAATCTCCATGTCATACTCTTAGAAATTTTTGACCCATCTACACCTCTTTCTTGATACTTAAATATAAGTCAATGTGTCTTTGACCAATGTATACAGGACTTATGCAATAATATTTGAACTCAAAATGTAGGTTTTGAACATTTTAACAACTTTAAAGATTGTAAAATCTTTTTTTTCCATGACAGTATAGTTTAGTTTAGATCCTTGCATAGTTTTACTAAATAAATCTATGGGATGTTCATGACCATCATCATTGTTTTTTAATAGAACAATCAATATAGTACTTTGTGATGCAAAAGAGAATATTTGAAACTCCCTAGTGTAATCAGGACTAGCTATAATAGGGGAAGAATTTAAGGCTCCTTTGATGTTATTGAAATCTCATATGGCCTTCTCCTCCCACTTGATGGTTTGGTCCTTTTTTAGCATAGAAGTATTAGGCAAAGTGATGCTTGAAAAATTAGACACAAACCTTCTTACAAATTTAATTTTTCAAAAGACGGATTGAATTCCCTTATTGGATTTTAGTGTAGGCACTTTTTCAATGGATTCCACTTTCTCAAGATCAATCATGACACCATCCTTAAACACCATGTGTCCTATAAACATGGCTTATTGTACTCTAAATTGACATTTATTTGGATTAAGGGAAATACCAAATTACCTACATCTAAGGTACAATATTTATAAATGCTCTAAATGATCTTTTCTATTTTTGGAATACGCTATAATATCATCCTGATACATAGCAATAAACTTGTTAATTACCCATACAAAATCAATATCCATAGCTATTTGAAACATTGCACTAGCATTCATCAACCCAAAATGCATCTTCATGTAGACATAAGTGCCCTAAAGAATTATAAATGTAGTCTTGGGTCTCTCTGATTGCTTTACAAAAATGTGGTTATACCCTTAGAAATCGTCTAGAGTGGAAAACATCTCAAATATTTTAACACTCTAAAATAATTTATCCGGTGATTATCCTTTTAAAAAGCTCTACTCAAAATTTTAAAATCCACACATAATTAGATGTCACCATTCTTCTTTCTTATAGGGACTATGTTTGCCACCCATATGAATACCTAATGGGTTGAATAATCCCACCATCCCTTAACTTGTTTATCTCTTCCCACATCTTGTTGGCCAAGATGGGGTTAATAGGTATTTGATTCTTCCTGAAATGTTTACTGTCAGGTTGTAATGGGATGATGTGTTGAAATAAATCCTCTCTATATGCTTTCAATTTAGAAAAATACCAAGCCAACCAATCTTGATACTTATTTAGCAACTACATGTAGGCTTGTTTCTCTTTTACACTCAAGTAAGTGTCAATCCATACCTTTCTTGGATTTTATTTAGATCCCAAATTACATTCAATCACATGTTTTGAAATAAAAGGATCTTGAGTTTTGATTATATCTGCTACATCAAAATATGCATCTAAACTCACCAATCCTCTTGGGATAGTGTTCATTTTCAATTTAATGATATCTTTCCCAAATAAGGTTTCCTTCCCATCACAAATCTAGACCATGGATTCTAGGTTTGTAATCTTATCTTGAAATTTTGATTCACAATTAAGGAACCTTTTGAGCTAGTCATCATCATCCAAAACATGTTAATGATGAATTTTATCTGGGATTGAAGGTCTCACATTCACCTCCACTTGATAGTGATAATGAGGTTTCATATTCACATTTTCAAACTAAAGACCCAACCATATAATTCTGCCAGCTTCCTTATTAAAAATTCTATCATGATAACAAATATTGAAAGCATCAAATAATTATAAAAAATCCCATAGAACATTTATATATTATTTTAACCTTTTATTTTTGGTGGCATAAGCATTGTGGACCTATTTAACCACTAACTCATAATCACCATTTAAAATTAGACTTGTAATTCCATGTTCTTGGGTAGATTTCAAATTAATCAAGAGTGCCTCATATTCCATAATGTTGTCAGTGCATTAAAAGGATATCTCAAAAGAAAAATTTAAAGATTTATTATTAGGAGGATAAAAGACAACACTAATTCCATTTCCAAGATTTTGGGAAGCCCTATCAAAAGACATTATCTAAACATCATCACTTCCATTGTTAGGTGCAACATCAAGAACATCATATTTTTCAACACAATCAATGTTTCTAAGAAAGTTACACAACTCCACATTAGTGTACATAACCTCATTCAACACATGTTTTAGATCTTCAACCACATGTAACATTCTTGACTATCTATGAAGCTTCTCCATCTTACCCTACAAAATAATGGTGGCATAAGATATGCCTATTTAAACACTACCACCCATTCTAGCAGCCCATTTTCTTGATAATAACATCCCCACTTGGGAGGGCAATCCACAACTACCACATCCATGTTTATAAACTTACTAGAATGAACCACCAATTGTGCTACCAATCCTTTAAATTCTCTAGTAATTAGTACCTCTCTTGAGTCCATGGCATAAATTTACCAAAATGATATGTTATTTTCACTCCAAGATCATTAAGACACCCAAGGGCATCACATTGCAAGAGACTCAAGAATCAAACATGTAGTTGTGAACAATTAAACCATTAATCACTAGGGTAGTATAAAAGGAGTCAACCTCTAGTTTAATTTCTATTAATTCAATACCCAAATCAACTTCTAGGGCTAGTTTAATAACCTTATGTGACACTTCATCATCATACATGAGTGTTGGGGGTGAATTAATCTCATTGGTAGATGTATTCTCATTAAAATCCAAATACTCAAATTCCTTCCTTATATATTGTGGTATAATTAGAAAATCCATAAGTAGGATGATGATTTTCAATTGACTCAATACTTGGGCCATATCACACACACTGTACTGAGGAAGGGTCACACCACCTTTAGTAGGAATAATATCATTTAAATTTAGAAGTGGAATAGGATGGGATGAACTAGCATTCCTAAAAATAATTTTCAAGGTTGGATTTCATATTACATCATTCATACCCTTAGGAATACTAGATAACAAAGGCTCTTTATTCTTGGCTAGAACACCTTTCTATTTGGCAGTTTGGGAAATAGGTGCTAGTTTGGAAAAACTAGGGACTTATTTAGTTTTATTAATGTATTTATGTTTATCCCCTACCCTGGGATATGTAAGAGTAGTCTTTTAAGGAGAATCACATTGTTTCTTGATTCTCAAACTATATTATTTATCTTGGGCAATTGTTACACTAATTAAAAGTTGCCTATCATCAACTGAAGGAATTCCCCCCATCATTATTTTTAATAATCATAGAATTTAAAAACTCAATGTCATGATTGGGTAAATCATATGCTTTTGTCATGTTTACATAATAAGAAAATAAATATTTGGGACACATACCTCTTAGATTTCACTGCAAAATTGATCAATAGTGGTACCACCTAGTATTTCTATGGAGGCAGACACTTTGCTTTGAAGGATTTGATAGTCAAACATCATAATCTCATCAGTGTTAGATTCAAACTTAGGTTCCTCTACATATTCATCCATTTTTTAGTAGTGTCACAAGGAGGATGGGGGAGGAAGCACATATCACACTAATCAATATCAAGATCACAACCTAAAAAATTGGCCTTGGTATTTAATGGATTAGGAACCTCCTTCCTAGATATTATATTATATTTTATATCATTTAAGGTAGGTCTACCCCCTCTATCGTTATCTCAATTGTGGAAATATGGTTTCCCTTGTGCTTGATTTTGATTTTGATTTCTATCCTAACTAGAAAATCCATGAGATGGCCCCTTCTCAGTTCTAGCTAGCTTGTATGACATTTACTTGACAATATTTGCCAAAGTTTTCATAGTTTCCTCAAGGGTGCCAGTCTTATTGAATAGAGACTTATCAAGATTGACCAAATTTACATCATCCATTTTGTATAGAGGTTTACCCACAACCTTTATATTATTTTCAATTTGGATGGCCATGTTGAATTCCAACCTCAAATTTGTGGAAGCCTCATCTCTCGAGTAATATGCATTCTTATTATCAAAAGAATCATAGTATTTTGTCAAACAAGAATTATCACTTAGCCTAATATTATTAGAAAACCTCATCATAATGTTATTAAACCTTGTATTGAAGTCATTCAAACATTCGTTCGGGTTCTTCTTTAGGTTTTTAAATACTAGAAGAAACCTAGGGTCAACTCTATCACCATATTGTATTTTGAAAACATTCTTCATTTCTTTTGGTGAATCTATGCATCCATGGGGAAGGGAATTGAACCACTCAAGTTCATCTTATTCTAGCATGTGCATATAAAATTTAATATAGACATCCTCATGCACAATTTCATAATCTTAAATTATAATGTGGAAATCCCTCAAATTTTTCTCTCCAGTCACTTAATTTGGATATTCGTTAGGGTAACCCTCCATTTCATCAAAGTTAATATGTCTAAATATGGGAATCATTAATACATGATGTTCATTCTCACCCTGATCCTTATGCCTCATGATGAGTTATTTGGTGGGGTCAAGATCAGATGATAAAGGGCTATGAGGGGGTGAGTGAGGTGAACTTGGGAGATAAAACCTAAAAGGATATTCATCTTGTTGAGAAGGTGATGGGTAGTAGATATGACTATAAGGATCTAGGTTATAAGGAGATTTGTGATAATATTTAATCAAAGGAAGTTCAACAAAAAAAAGTTTAGGTGTACTAAAATTATGACAATCAAGACACTCCTTTCCTACTACATTTTATCCTTCAATTAGTTTCTAATTTTTACTCCTTATATGATGAACACTTAACTCAAAGACAAGCTACTTTAATGAGTCACCTTTAAAGAAGGATCTCAATCATTCAAACTTTATATAAAAGAGAACACTCAAAACTAAATTAATTAAAATGGGCACTACTCTTTCAATACTAGATAAAACATTAGAGTTAATACTAGAAGAGATGTTCTAAAATATAACAAATCATGAACATATAGTGATACATTCTAAAATTATACTTTTTTTGCAATCAGTGATGAGAATCCCTTATAATGGCACTAGCGAAGTGTTACATAGTTGATGGCCTAAAGTAACAAAGCACATTCAATTAAATCAGGTAGATAAATTTAGAACCTGAAGTAATAAAATTCCTCTACAAGAGTCACTGGTAATGCAAGTGCCAAGGATCTTATCCTCGGTAATGGCTCTAGTTGGGTGTTACAAAGTTGATGGCCAAAATATCAATGTAATACAAAACTTTATATAGATAACTATAAAACCTAACACTAATAAAAGTCTTCTGCAAGAGTCCATAATAACAAAACTACTAAGGATCACTCCTTAATAATGGTTCCAATCGAGGTGTTACGTAGTTGATGATCAAGATAACAAATCAGTATAAAACTTTAGATAGAAAAATTGAGAACATGAATGAATAATAGCTCTCTATAAGAATCCTTAGTAGCATAAGTGCCAAGGATATTCTCCCTAGTAAAAATTCTAATATAGTGTTGGTTCTTAGTTGTACACCTCTAGGATTTTACCTTTCACACTTGGAAAGATGACAAACAAGGATAATAAACCCAAATTATGTTATTATAGCTGGGGAAGGGTTTAACATCTAGGTGGACTGACCACAAAAAATGACTCAAAGATACTAACAAACTTTACGTTTAATTCCTTGCTACTTTTGGATTTACTTGAACCAAGGTGAGAGGATCTATGGGGTAGCTTTGTCACAAGGAGTGATACTATATTTCAATCGATAAATAATTATTGGTAGACACACATGTTTGATCAAATGATAATCAAACTTATACAATCCACTTGGGAAGAGTTATCACAAAGATTGATCAAATGCTTCTAAATCAGACACAAACTACTAAGGATAGATAATATGTGATTGAAACCTTAATTTTTAAAGAAAATATTGAAAATTATGAGCTAAATGGAAGATTACAATGGGTAAGTGCATCAACTTAGGCGATAAAAAAGGGCCTACCTATGGACATGGTTTTTTAGAAATTTTAGAAATGTGAACTTCTAAAAATAATTAGAGATCGATACACTCAAAATTTGAGGATGGTATAAAAACATGAATTGTAGCTTTTCGAGTCTAGTTTCTAGAAATTTATTATTTTTAAATGGTTAATTATAAATAGGTCAAACATCTAAAATTTGAAGAGGAACTCTTATTTTTTTTAATATAACATAGTAGATAGATGGTTGTGCAGCCCACCTTTTTTTTATCATCATTAAATATTGTTAGAAACCTTTTGGTGAATATTTATATAAGATCTTCTAGTGTTTTTAAAAAAAATTATATATATATATATTTTTTATGAATATTTTTTAATTAATTTTTTAACTAAGTAGATCCTGAAAACTAACAAAAAATGGATAGTCGGATGTGTGTCCCACCTTAAGTACCTAAAAAAATGAAAATTGATTTTTTTGAATGTGTGTAGAATTAGGGTTAGTTTGTTACCATATAATTTTTTTTGCACTTAGATCAATGAAACAAAAATTAGATAAACATGAATAGGCATGTATGGGTGCAACATTTAGTGGCCTAAAAAAGGTTTTGTTAGAAATAAATATAGTTTGAACCTTTAAAATATCCAAAAAATTATAAAAATCATACATTTAGAAAGAAGACAATGTTCTCATCATAACAGTAATAATTTTTTGAATTTTTATGTTTAAATCCATAGTGTATTCAGTGATTGAAGTCAAAAAAATTTGGTTTTCCCTAAAAACTTCTAACTTAGCTGTAGATGCACAATCCCAAGCCTTTGGCTCAGAAATCCAAGCCATTTTCAAGCCTAAAGTCTTGTTTTTAAATTCAAATTGAAATAACATGTATGCATTATATAATGTAATACATAATGTATACGCATTATGTAACACATATACATTACATTGAAATAACACAAAACCAACAAATTTCATGTTTGCTATAGGGGAAAGATCTTATTAGCCATGCATCCCTATAGGGGAAATGTCAAATTTTGTGTTTCTTATAGGGGAAAGGTTCCATTAGATTTGGACAGTGAATTAAGGTGCCATAACATTGCATTAGACTTAAAAAAATTTACCCATTTCAATGTGTCATCTTAACTACTTAAAATTAAGGTTTCAAGGTCTAACACATTATAAATTTTAAAATATAATTGATTTTATCATGAGAGGTCATAAAATGAATTTTTTAAACCTAAGATCAAAACTTAACCTTTAGAGTACCAATTTATATGAATTAGAGTATCAATACTTGACTCTTACTTGTCAATATGTGATTGGTTACTTTAAATTTTATAGAATAAATGTTGAACAAGTATTAGATATTACATGTTTAGCTTCTAGTGCACTTTAATATTTATATACACCAATATGTTTTGTTAATACAACACATGTTACTAAAAGCCTTGTTTGACAATTGAAACATGCACAGCTATTGGGACCTTTCCCTTAGTAGGGCAAGGATATACCTTACAACCTTGCCTAAAATCCTACTTGCCCTTAAATTTTGTGTTTTAATTGATATTATCCTACTTACTTAAAATCCTATATTAACCTTTTGTTGTTTCTTTTATATCTTTGACTAGATCCCTTTATTTATAAATTTTTAACTAATTTTTTTGAGTGGAAAACCCATTGAATTGGACTATGTATTATATATAATCTTGTATAAGTAGAACTAAGAATTAAGCCCTTGGTATAACAGTGCATATCTTAGATATCTATTTCAAGAATGCTATATAATAGATTCCAATACCTATGAATCATACCTTGGATTGTCCCAAAAACATTCCTAAAATATGTTAAATAAAGTCCCTTAAGTTTCCTCCAAGTTCACTTAGTGCATCTAATTCAATAGGTGCATTTTGAGGTACCAATTGGAATTTTAACAAGAGTCTTCTATTATTAAAATTATTCAATTGATTCCCCTAATTTATTCAAATACATTATTCAATTTTTTCCTAAAATTAATATCTCTTGTGAAAATATGGTTAATGCTCCATTCCGTGCAAATCCTTCATCTACCCCTCCATCACACATGGGATAACTATCAACCACTCCATCCATTCCCATGACATCTAAAGTGTGTGTATTTGACATGGGACTAGTCCTAGCTACACCATGGATGCAACAATTTCAAGTTCAAAAATAAGCTACACAACCCTTGGTGCTCATCATTACTATAGATTTTTATACATTACTATGTAATTGGGATGGTAACATACGAAGGTAGGATGATGGGTAAAAGGTATGTACATGTTTTCCTCAAACATTTGGTCAATTTTGGTACATGTTTTGTTTTGTATTTAAGATGTGGTTTTGAGCTTAATAAACTTGTAATGGTCACATGTTTCTATTATTGATGATATGGTTTTAAGATGTTATTTTAAGGTGTCATGCCAGTAGTGATGAATGTATAGCTTAAAAAATATCTAAATGCACTAAGGACTTTATTCAAAACCAATAAGGGATGTCATAAAACTGGCATTGACCAAGTATGACATACGTATAAGTTACCATAGCTCAAAATCTATTGAACTTATTCAAGATACATTAAACCTGTGACTCTATCCCATAAATTTGAGACCTACTTCTCCTCAAAGATTATGTTGAGTAGGGAGACCCAATAATTGTTCATGTGGATGATGAAATGCTTACCTCATATAGATGGTTGATCATAATTGAATACTAGTGTGCACCCCCTTATCTAAGGTTTTAATATTATATATTTTTTACATATATCTTTAATCATCTTGTTCATATTTCTTTCTAATTAAACATTATGATGTGGACTACAAGAAAGTAGTACATGTATCAAAATTCTTGCTCCAACTTGGGATTTGAGGTTGAGGGTCATCCATCTATGAATTGTGTTCTCTCCTACTTGTAGGACTGTAATATGATTATACATTAAGATCTAGAGATAATTCAAGGCATAGGGATATAAATAATTTGAATACATACATGTAGAAAACTGATAACATTCAATGCTTGCTCAATTTAGATGGGACCTTAAAGGGTTATACATGATCATTTTCACATAGTTATGGTAATTTGGAGGCTCGCATCATGTGAATTATTTACTAAACATGAATTGGTTGGATTGATGTCAATATTTAAACACTATTGTCTTATATACATATGTATAATAAATTTATGAATAGGCCTTAGTTGGATTGGTTGGATCAATGATGGGACATGTCTAAGTATCAAAGATGTGTATATCTCACAACTCTACCACTCCTCTAGGTGTACGAGACCTAGAAATGTGGAAATATTTGATTGGATTGGGTGTCTTGAGGCTCTAAAAAATATGATGCTTCTAAGATAAGTGTTATTTATATCTCTAACACAAATATATGTCTGTATAATATACACACATGGTGATGTATCTAATTGGATTGGGCCTCACAGGGATCTAATAGAGCTCTTTAATAATTCTAGGACCTAAAACCTCTAGTAGTGCTAACACTTCCAAGCATGTATAAGGTACATGTGGTGATATGTAATTAGATTTGGCCTCCCAAGCCATTTTTAATTTTGAAACTTCAAGGAATTGATGCATCTCTGATAGCTTTAACACTTTCAGGTGTATGAGGTACACACATGGCACAATAAGGTTCAATTATAGGGGAAATTCAATTAGGGAGGCATGGGAGGCCAATTTTAACCCCTTCTTGACATAACTATAAATCATGATATATGATTTGGGATAAAATTAAGTATAATTCTATCTATCATGAATTGAACCAATTAGTTGATTAGTTTAATTAGAGATGTGATTTGGGTAAAATTAATCCCCAAGACTAAATTTATGACCTAATCAATTTTATAATCTAGATGCAATATGCATGGATTAACTAACCCTAGTTTAATAAAAAAATGCAAATATGAATGCAAATGTGGCAAATTGTAACCCACTGAACCTAAATTGGAGTCCATAATGTGATTAAAAAGGATAAATTAGGTCACATTTCATGACATCTTGATCATAAACCCTAATTTTATCACTTGAACATGTATAGTTCCCCTAAACCCTAATTTCATGACATATACACATGTACAAACCTATTATACTAAAACCCTAATCCTAAATCCTAATTTTATACCAAACATAATCCCTAAGTTCATTGATTTCATCACAAATGCATAAATTCATGAATGTGATTAGTGTCAATTTGTGAACTTGTTATTCACCTAGTTTTGTAAGGACCTATGATGGGATTTTCAGTAAACTTATCTCATTTCATCTTTCATATTGATCCTTATTGCATCATTCATTACTATTATTGATTCATAGTCTTATCAAGAGTCTTATTGCATCATTTATTGGATATTTATGCATCATATTAGGGATTTATGCATCATATTGAGACTTATTACATCATATTGAGCCTTTGACATCATATAATATCTTTATTACATCATATTAGAGATTTATTACATCATATGATAATCTTATCATGTCACATGATAGTCTTATTACATCGTATGATAATATTATTACACCATATTGAGCCTTATTGCATGATATGATAGCATTATTGTAACATATAATATTCTTATTGCATCATAATAGTGATTTATGCATCATATTATAGTATTATTGAGTCTTATTACATCATATTATAGTATTATAGTGGAAAAGCTATATTGAATATGAGCCTTTTTACTTGTTTTTATAGTATATGCCTATACTCGAAGGAATGTGTACATGTTCCTATAATGGGTATGTGTTCCTTAAAGTAAAAATAAAAACTCATTTTTCAACATCTATTGTTATCCCTAATCAATATTGATGTCCCCATAGACATTCCATGTGTACTTTGCATACTCTACATACTTTCTTGGTTGCATTTCTTTTGACCCCACATTTGAAGTACATTCTTGGTTTTTTTTTTTGAGAACAACATCCCCTATTTTTATGCTTATGTTGAAAGGGGACCCTTGTGAATGTTTTAAAACATCTGTGTTCTAGATTGAATGTGAAAGGGTTATTCTCTATTGAAATTTAAGGGTAATTTAATTTCAAGAAAAACATGAGCTTATGTGTGTCTAGTTATGATTATGTTTCATGGACTATTGTTTCTAATGATTGTCTTTAAGGTGATTAGTTGTAGGTTCCATGAGAAAGATAGGGTTCCTATGTAGTATACCTTAGGGGTTTGAATTCAAACATTTGTAATAAAAGTATAATAGGAACTTTTATTTCCTTTTGGTTAAAAAACCCTAAGTCTAACTTTATATTAAACTTTGATTATATTTTTGAACATGACCTAATGTTAATATAAAATCAACACTTGGACCCATTTCCATTTTAAAACCTAAGATCCCTTTTGGATTAACTGAGTCTTATTAAGGTTTAAATATATTCATGTTTTTAAGCATGAACAAATTTTAAAGGTCTAAACCTTAGGCTAAACCTTTAAAAATATCGGGCCTCAACTTAAATCTCATGTAATTTTGTAGATCTAATGTTTCTTGCTCAATCAAAGATTTTGATCCAATGGTGTGAAACAAAGCTGACACCGAAAGGGAAACTAATCACTTTCAATCACTTGAATTATTATCCAGTAGTCCTCATTGCCTTGGAAGCTTGAATCTGATAGTGTACATCAACCCCAAAGCCTGAAGAATTCCTAAAATCCTAATGTATTGAGCTCAATTATTAGACCATAGCAATTCCATTGTCTTAAATTTGACAAGTTCACTCCCGTCATTTGACATCTATGAGGATGTATTTGATGTTACCAAACTCATCAAATTTAAACTCAAAATCTTGACATGTGGCACTCATTCATTGGATCAAAGCAATTCCATTGTCTTAAATTTGACAAGTTCCCTCCCATAATTTGATGTCTACGAGGACATATTTTATGTTACCAAACCTGTCAAATTTAACCTGGATAACTTTTTAAATCCTAAGCAAAGGGGGCATTTCTAAAGACCCTTTCAAGGAATTCATAGTAGTTTTACTTAGGTAAGTTTAGAATAAAAGGTCTTAACCTAACTTATTTTGTGTTTTTTAACATAAAATGACTTTAGGAACATCGTTTAAAGTCAAGTTTATATAGTCATGGAACTAATTAAAAAGTTTGCATCTTGTAAGATCCAATGATGATTACTCACTAACTGGACATGATCCAACAATGCATCAAGCTCAAAGATTTTTAAAAGGCTTTCCAATCTTGAGGCATGGCCAATGTATGTCATAAATTCATGAAATTAATGATCTGGGCCTAGCAAAGATCTAATGGTGATCACTTACTTGCTAGATTTAATCCAATGATGTGTCAAGCCCAAGGACTTTCCAAAGGCCCTACGAGCTTGACACATGGCATAACCAATTAAACTAAAAATAAAAGGACTAATAAAATATAAGGGCTTGGATTAATATTTTTATATTGAAATAAAGAAATCTTTTGAAAGCCAATGGCTAGTCTCTAAATAGAATTTATTTAAATTTACACAAAAGGCATAGAACCATGCCACATAGGCTTCACATAAGCATGGAGAGTCAAAATTGAAGAAATCCTAAGATAGAAAATGTATAATGCATGAGAATAAGGTCCCATAAAATCTAAGGCATGTATAATATTAAGAGATAGATATTTCCAACATTAAAGCTAAAAAAACTTTAAGCCCTTTATAAAGAAGACCCGAGTCAGTGTAATTGATCACAAAGCAATCAAAATATTAAAACTAAATATTGAAGCAAGTTCCCTAGTGAAACCATTAGTGACCTTGAAATTTTAATTTAGTGCCATAAATAGTGGTAGGTAGGCAACATAAGAAAATGAAAGTAGAGCTTTATTTTACTTCATATAGTGAAGGAAAGATCTTCAAAGACATAGAGTTGGACCTGACAGCCTTGAATGTGTATGGAATTAGGAATTGGTCTAAGTTTTTCTTCCTTATTTAAAAATTTCAACCAATTTCCTATGATAAAAAGAGTAATGCCATTATGCACCATAGATATAATGACCTAGTCTCAATTTAGCTGGCAGGCCTTCACTATGCTACAACCAAACCAAAGGTAATGCCTTGTATTGACCTCTTTGCTCCCATTTTTATTGATTATAGAATAGATGGGGAATGGATAATTTAAGAGGGAAGCACTAATAATTTTTCATGCATCCCCACTATGGCCTTTAAAACATATTACAATCTCCCCTTGCCTCATGTTGATCTTCCATCCTTGAGAGAGTGGACAAACATGTAAAACCTGGATTCAGTCCTCACACCTTGGTTAATCCAAGGATTATATGTTTTTAGGTCACCTGATGGTAGGATTCCTATTCTCCAATTTTGGAAGGGAATTAGGATAGCTATGACATTACTGAATAGAGCCTTTGGCACCCATTCCACTACTTATGTGAGTAAAGTCTAGGTATCTTACTTCCACTACATGTTGGAGTGGAACTTAACCCTTCCCATTAGAGACCTAATAAGATTTTTCTTGGAAAAAAATTAATAAACATAAAGATAATGACCTCCAATAAATTATTTATGACATCCTAACTTTTAGATTCACTTTTGGCCTCTGCATATTTCCCTAGCATCCAAAATTGGTCCCCTGATGGTAGGACCACTATCTCTCACCACTACTCTAAATTACATATATTCAAATACAATAACCACATGAAATTTATCTATGATGATGTTTTCCAAACTATCTATGATTTAATCACTAGTGTCCCTATACCAAGACTCCACCCTCTAATCAAAATACAAGTGGAAACTATAGGGGATGTATGGTTCTATTTCGATTGCACTGTAATAAGGATAGAAGGAATCGTGATTCAACCATACAGATTACCCATTCATGTCCCTAATAAGATTTCAAAGCAAGATATTTCTTATCAAATCATCCAAGGAGTGTATGGGATATGCAATAAAAATAAGAAGGCTCAGGTCCAACCCTTTTCATTGGACATTAGTAGGATTGTGATCAAAGATTGAAAGTAGCTAGAAATTATGGTGATCCATAGGAATTTACAACTAGATGAAATTAAGATGTGGGACCCCAATGAAAACATGGAAAACCACATCTAAGATAAAAGGGTCCCATAGATTGAGTAAAAACATCAACCAAGTGTGGGAGAAGGTATTTACACAAAGGCAAAGAACTTTGAAGAGGTCCTATCTAGGATCAAGGGATACAACATCAAATTAGAGCATAGGTTGGTCAGAGATAATAAGCCTTTAGGAGAGATATGGAAACTCCATCCCTTGAATTATCACTTGTTTCTATGACCATCTTAGACTAATAATCAAGATCCACTTGTTGGAGGACAATATTTTTAGCCTCAACGAGTAGAATTGACAAAGCCACCTCAGGTTGGGTGACTTGAGGATATAAAATGAAAAGGTAAAGTTATGGCTAAGGAGCAAAGGATAGAGCATAGATATAGATAATGTCCCCAACCCCAATCATACCCACAGAGGTCTCCTTCCCTAGTGTAAGTCATTAGCATGATTGCCCTAGAGGTAGGAGAAATAGTGGAGAGTGCCCTTGTTGACATTATAGCTACATATGGTTCTGATAGGGAGGAAGATCCCTTTGATGAAAAAATCAAGGATTTTATCCTATTAAGTGGAGGTAAGAGATAATAAAAAATGGATTTGTTACCCCTGCCACCTAGAAAGAAGCCTAGGTTAACCTTCACTCATCCTACCACTCAAGTTATCCTCTTCAGTGATGAGAATCCTATTTATGGACAAACCATTCCTAACTGGTTTGTTTATGGGAAATTACATAAAATCCCATCTCTTTCTCCATCATTGGCTTTAACTCAAGTTGGCATAGATGCTAAAGATAATATCAAGCCATGGATCCAAGACATTGTGAACAAAGAAGCAGAGAGAAGGATCCAAATCTTTCATAACAAGGAGAGCCAAGGGATTGACACCCTAGGGGCCTCTGGGGGTTCAAATATAGAAGTTCCTAAGTATATACAGTTAAAGGAGTCTAAATAAAATGTTCATTTTAATCTAGACACATTATGCCTTGAGAGAGTAGTGACAAAGAAGGCTACTATTGGCACCAAAGAGTTCACCTTTCAAAAGGTGGAACCATTTGTGGGCTTAACTCCCATTCAAGGATATGCAACAGGAGAACATCCTATCTTTCAGGAGGATGTAGCTAGTTTGGTAATGGCATACTAAACAATGACCTTGGATAGAATCCAAGGAATGAAGTAGAGGATCCTTAACTTGGAGAAGGAGAATCATGATTTAGAGGCTCAAGTCCTACTTTCAATTATTGAGATCATATTACAAATAATGAATAAATATTTGTTGGACACATTTGGGAATTTAAATAAAAAAATATTAGATTAAGTTCTCTAAAACATCAAATTGAGATGGCACAAGCCTTAATCACCCAATGGTATGATTCTCAAGCTCAGATGATAGAACTCATCAAGGTGCATAGGAAAAAGCAAGCCTTGGACTTCAATATCATCAAGCTTAGACATTTATAAATACTCATGGTGGTTTTAATGGATAAAACAAAATTTGATCACCTAGTACAATAATGTCGACAACTTCATCAAGGAAGACAAGGACCTGGTAACAAGAATGGAGAAACTTTTGGGGAGCTTGTTGGATAACCCTTCTCAAACCATTGATATGGACCTAATCAGTGATGAAGAATTCAAGAAGAGAGTTGGCATCAACATCTAGAGTATCAGGGGGCATCAGAGCCATCCTTCCAAGGATAATCATAAGATCCTTGACATCATTATAGATATAGGGAAGTAGATTTAAAAATCATAATGTATCAATGAACTCAAGTCTAAGGCTGATAGTGAATTTGACAAGTTGGCAAGTCAAGAAGAGGATTGTCTAATGAAGCATGTAGTGGATTTTGAGCTAATCAAAGAGAAATACACCAAGGTGAAGGAATTCCTTAAACTGGGCTAATTGAAGGGCCCACCAATGTAATTTATAAAATAATATTATTTCTATAAAATATATGCTCCTCTATTAGCATATACTTATCCTTATCCTTATCCTGCATGTGGATATTTTGAGAAAGATAATTGGTAAATTGCCTATGTTTCCTATAAATAAGTAAGGAGTACCATTTTGTAAAGGAGAGATATTTTGAGCAATTGTATAACAGGAGTATTTAATATAATTAAGGAATTTTGAAAAGATTGTCTTGATAGTTTGTTAAATGTCCATGTTGTCTCTCAATTGTATATTGTCATCTTGAATTTGAATGATTCACCTTATTTTGAGTCACATTCTCTATCATAGGATTATTCATTTGTGATAATTATAGATTAACTATAAAGATCTCAATTATACTTCATTTTATTTGTTTTGCATTTAGATGTTCTTAGGCTATTCAAACCACAGTAGCAAACGTTTAAAGTAAACTTGGTTCTTTCTTATGATTTATACATTTCCTCTAAATTTTTCTTGATTTATAATGTCATCTAAGTTCATGTTATTTTATATCATGCATTGGTTCATGTGTGCTCAAAGTAGCTAGAATTTTGTCTTAATATTTGAGATGAGAATTTGCAATCATGTTTCCTTTCTGCCTCACCCTTTCATTTGTTTATTTTTATCAAAACTCACTTTACCTTAAATATCATTGTTAATATTTATTTAGATTAGTCTGGAAATCACCAAATTCATAAATATGCAAAGATTCTGACCTTGGTGGCTCTCAACCACCAAATTAAACAAATATTGTGGATAGTTCTCATACTCTACTTCTATTTCACCATAGACATCATCAAATTATCATAAACTACAACTCATGCCTAAGATTTTCAAATCCTAAAATGAGAATTGTTCATCAACACTAAAGAACACTTATGGTACATTTTAAATCATCAACACTTTTTTTAAAACATGTTCTGATTCACATTCAATGAAGAGGAAGAAGAAGAATAAAACATCAGATCAATTAAAAGAGTTGAGAGAAAAAATAAGGTAAAAATACAAGCATTTCATTCCAGACAAGGTACAAACATTAACCTTGATGATCCAAATGCTTTAGATAATGAGGCAATTGACAATAATCAATTGAATAATGATGAAATTTACAATAATGAATTGAATTATGATTAAATTCATAATAGTGAATTGAATTATGATGAAATTGAAAATAGAAAATTAGATAATGTTAAAAATTCGCATTCAAAGTTTAATGTTTTCGATTTTGCTGATGAATAACCTATGCATGATACTTTACCCACAAACAATGAAGAAAATTTAATGGACTCAAATAATGATGAAATTAACAATTAAGAAAATTTCATGGAAACATATAATGAAGAAATAAATAATGAGGAAAATTTCATACAAACATATAATGATTTTAAAACACCCTCTGAATGAATTCCATCAACAACAACACCTCCAAGAATTATGAATAGAAAATATAAGTACTTAATTGAAGTTGATGAAAATATTTTGAAACCAATGAATAAAAAAATGTTTGACTGCCATTCAAGAAGATTGGCTCAAGAAATTTGGGATATTTTATTTCATAGATGTGAGTATGATAGTCAAAGATGTCAATTATTTACTTCATTGTTGAAATTGGTTAAGATGAGGCCTATAATATACACATTAGGACTAAAAAAATATAAAATGGATAATTAAAATGATGAAATTGGTGAAAATATACATGATGAATATCATATTGTAGGCCTGAAATCACACAACAAAGATTGCAATGTTGCCTAACATATAATGACAACTTGTGCAGTAAGTGTTAAAATACGGAAAAAATGATTGATTTCAAAAACAAGTCAAACACTTGATATAAATATAAAAACATTAATGAAAGCAATTACAAGATGTGAAAGACTTAATAAACCCAATACAAAATATCTATGGGCATTCTTTGGTAGACTTCCATGAAAGGACAAGGATATAGCCAATGCTTTGAAAGACTTACTTGCAGAATTTTGGAAAGATAATACAATATTTTTACCTAAAATAATAGATGTATTGAAAATAAGAGTGGGTTCTCATAATCATGAACCACATCTGAAATGTTTCTTGGATACAACTCAAACATAATTGTACTCTAAGTTTTTGTAAAAACATCCACAAATGACTATTAGTCAAAGACTTTTTGAGATGGCCAAACATTTTTATGTAAAAATAAATCACACATACACCACTTATTATTGTAGATAACATATTGAATTTTCAATGCACTATGATTTTTTTCACCATATTCATTGTACTTTACATACTACCAATATTTTTCAGTAGTGTGGCATAGAAGTTCCACCAAAATTAGCCAAGGAATTTATTTCAAATATTTTTTGTGAAAGACTAGATGGACCATTCTTTTATAAGAAAGTATGTTCAGATGGAAATTACAACATTTGTGGTAGATTGCCAAAATTAAAAAAATGTATCCATGAGGAGTGTACAAGTGCAATTGGATAGGAGTTACTTAGTTTGAGCAAATACAACTTTGTGACTTATCAAGTAAAAGATTTCAACGAATTTAAAAGGTGTGAGCTTGTTATGAAAGAGATATTCATTTCAAAATGTATGGTCGAATTTAATGAGAAAATTGTTTATGAGTATGAAATGCATACACATAGGGATAAATGGTTAGATAAACATTTAAAGGTAAGCAAAGACACATTCCCACTTGACTCTATTATTCCAATAGTCAATTTTTTTGAAAATTACACATTAAAACCACAAATGGAATTCCAATCATAGTATTACAACTCAAAAAAAATTTCCATATTCATGCATATAAAATTCATGAATGCACTTGATAGTATAAAGGAAGATAAAAAAATATTAAGGGAGTAGCATTTCTATATCAGTGATGACTGATCACATTGTATAGAGTATATGCAAGGTTGTTTTGAGAAGTTATATGGATATTTTACTTAGAGGAACATTATGTTCAAACAACATTACATTTGGTCAAACAATTACACATTGCAATTCAAAAATGCATAGATGTTTTATTGGTTGAGTAGGATACACATTACCACTAGTTTATAACATATTTGGAGTTTCAGTGAGGTTGACCATGGAAAAGGGGAACACTATGGTACTAGAGCATGTGTAAAAAAGAGTCATTGTAATAGAGGAGTTAAAATATGACAATATTGCTAATTTTATTGATGTAAAAACTATGGTTGACTGGTGTAATGAGAACATGCATCATGGTTCTCAAGCAAATTCTACTATTCATAGACATTTTTGGTTAATCAAGGAAAAATACTTGGAAAACTATGAGGATTGTATGAATTTAATAGGTTCAGGTGAGCTCCACTCATTTTATATCTCAAATATATGTTCTTGTACTATTTATATGTGACACTTGGCATGATTTTGTTCTACATGCATGGAATTTGTTTAGAACGAGTGTGAAATCATAAGAGTGGGTGAATGACTAGAGTTCCAAACCTATAATTCCAATCAACACATATCAAGTTTCACCATCATTACAACTTATATACATGACATCGTCAAATGACTTTGACCATATATCTGATCTAGTACAACTAGGTAGAAGATTAATCTTTATGTACTATTTATTCTCATAATCTATCTTCATAATGCCATTAATTTTTTTTAGTGATGCAGACCATGAATTTTTAGTTGTTTTAGATTAGGATAATTAAGAGGGAATATATTAATACTTATGTCGATGTGTAGATGGAAATAAAAAATTGACTTCCCCGATCGTAGATGGAGAAAACATTGATTATCCCACTAGGTCTGTGGTAGTCACTAGAACTTGGATTTGATGATATCCTATAAAAAATTCAAATGTATGGTTGTTTTAAGAATTTGAAAATAAAAAAAAGATTTTGCACTTTTCAAATTTGGTTATTGCAACAAATTTTAATTACAAAAATATCATAGGAGGCCAAGAAACAAGAATCTATGGAAAGTTCACGAGTCAGACCATGAAGATATTCTTGATACTATCAAGATTAGAGTAGATCCAAGTGGTTTATTGGATTTAAATACGTAGGTATAATTAATTTTAAAATGTATTGTAATTATTTTTACCAAATGTTTTTGATTTTTTAGGTAGTATGTGCATAAATTTCATCTTTAATTACTTACTAACAGTTTTGTAGGTTAGTGTTACCAAATCAGCTTGCACCTTCACATGGTTGGAACCATTAGTAAATAATTTAATATTCTTTAAGATAAGATAATATTAATAAAATTAATTGGTTCTTATTCGCTCTTGAAAAATTGATCATGACAAATCTATTTCTCCTTGTAGCCTTCCAAACACATTTGTTGTCAGTGTTTTTGTGCTCTAGAATAGTAGTGAAAATGCACTTACAAGTGGAATTGGGTGTCATGATCATTAGAGAACATGTAATTTAATTATATAAACATGATAAAAGTGGTGTATTTGGACTTGCTAGTCCTGGAGATAAAGTTTCTAGTTGGAGGTCAACAAGTTGTTTCTTCACTACTAAAAAGTTGCATTTTAGGACCCTTTACTACAAATTCTACCATGAATTTCTCTTAGAGGTGATTTAGACTAGATTTAGAGTGTAATTTTATGACTTTAAAATGAACATTATGGATCTTAAATTTCCTCTATATGACTTACAATTTTGCTTTTATGCATGCCTGAAGTTAGGCTAAAAATCAACATCTTTCTTGTATTAAGAAGGGCATTTTTGAGCCTAGAATGGGTGGTGGGTTTATTGACCAGGATAGATGGGAGGCCAAGAACCTGGTCCTATATGTTATCCACCCCTTTATACATGTTATAAATGTTATTTTTCATTTAAAAAGTACCAAAAATTGAGTTCTCAAACCATAGCTTCAACTTTGACAACATTTGTTGTCAATGTTTATGTGCTCTAAAAAAATAGGGAAAATGCACCTGTAGGTGGAATTGGGTGTCATAGTCATTATAAAACATGTAATTTGAATATTTATATGTGTTTAAATTGGTGTATTTATACCTAGAGTATTGGAAGCAAAGTTTCTAGTTGGAGGTCAACAAGTTGTCTCTTCACTGCTAAAAAGTTGCATTTTAGGACCCTTTACTACAACTTCTACCAGGCATTTCTCTTAGAGGTGATTAAAAATATATATGGGTTGAAATTACAAGGATTTAATACATACACAATGGATCTTATGGTTCCTCCATATGACTTACAATTTTTGTTTTATGCATGTTTGAAGTTATGTTAAAAATCATCTTTCTTATATTGGGAAGGATGTTCTCGAGCCTAAAATGGGTGGTGAGTTTGTCATCCAGGGCCAAATGAGAGAAAAATAACCTATTTTTGGACATTATACACCCTTATATATGTGGTTTTAATTTTATTTTAAGCCAAAAGTCACCAAAAATAGAGTTCTTGGACTATAGCTTTAACTTTGACAACATTTGTTGTCAGTGTTTTCATGCTCCAGAATAGTAGTGAAAATGTAATTTCAAGTGGTATTAGGTGTCATGATCATTGGATAAAATTTAATTTACCATATATATATGTGATAAAAGTGGTGTATTTGTATCTACTAATGCTGAAGGCAAAGTTTCTAGTTATTGGTTAACAAGTTATCTTTTCACTACCAAAAAGTTGCATTTTAGGACCCTTTACTACAACTTCTACCATGGATTTATCTTAGAGGTGGTTCAAAATATATTTAAGGTGAAATTATATGGATTTATCATGCACATGAGGGATCCTATGATTCCTCCATATGATTTATATTTCTATTTTTATGCATGCCTAAAGTTAGGCTAAAAATCAACATCTTTTTTATATTGGGAAAGGCATTCTTAAGCCTAGAATGGGTGATGGGTTTGTCATCAAGGCCAAAAGAGATTATAATAACTTGGTATTATAAATTATACACCCATATAAAAAAATTTTTAGTTCCAATTTCTAGCTAACAAGCTCTAAAAATTGAGTTCTCAAACCATAGTTTTAATTTTGACAACAATTGTTGTCAGTATTTCCATGCTCCAAAATAGTAGCAAAAATGTCCCTGTAGGTGAAATTAGGTGTCATGATAATTATATAACATGTTATTTTCCTATTTATATGTATTTCAAGTGGTTTATTTTCACCTTCTAGCCTCGGAGGCAAAGTTGCTAGTTGGAGGTCAATAAGTTGTCTCTTCACTACCAAAAAGTTGTATTTTAGGACCCTTTACTATAACTACTACCAAAGATTGCTCTTAGAGGAAATTAAAACTATATTAAAGGTAAAATTATAAGGGTTTACCACTCACATAATGGATATTATATTTATTCCATATGAATTATACCTTTGGCTTTATGCATGACTGAAGTTAGGCTAAAAATCAACATTTGTCTTGTATTTGGAAGGATGTTCTTCAACCTAGAATGGGTGTTAGGTTTGTTGACTGAGATATATGGGATGCCAAGAATGTAGTATTAGATGTCATCCAACCCTATATATGTGTTGTCAATGTCAGTTTTAAACCAACAATCACAAAAAACTAAGTTCATAGATCGTAGCTTTAACTTTGACAATATTTATTGTTAGTGTTTCAGTGCATGGTAGTAAGTCTGTGAAGGCATTTAGATAATTTTTAGTATATTATCCATTGAACAATGTGTAATAACTCTTATTTAATTTTAAATGATGATATATGATGTAAAATCTTGCATTCTTGCACACAAGTAGGTTGTGATAGATAGGTATGTGAACCTATACTTGGACAATGATCAAGAATCTTACAAGAAGAGCCTGATCAAGGACATAGTGTGAAGTGTTTAAGCAGATTGAAGTCTAGCCTCTTAGAGGAATAGACCATTGTTTGAAACCCTAAAGTAACAATGTCAACTTTTAGATATTGTATAGGAAACACTATGATAATAAACACGTCATTCCATGAATATAAAGAATTAAGACTTGATAAATGGAATTTAAGATTATTGAAAGGTCTATTGAGAGTGATACAACCTAAATGAGGCATGGTGTTATCTTGAATACTAATGAAAATTAAATACACAATAATTTAGTATCACCCCTATTGTACACATTCAATTTTGGGCCACAATCAATTGATAAATTGATGTTTTAAGCTTGAAATGGATCAAGGAAGGGTTTTAGCTTATTTCATGAGGTAGAGGATATTATGAAAAAAAATTTGATGAGGATTTGAGATTTTGAAACATTGTATCATTAAAGATATAAAATTTAAAGTTCTCAAAGGGTCTGTACAGGGCCTAAAAACCCTAGAACTAGGGTTTAAGAGAATTTAAGAGATGTAAACATTACAATGGGTCATAGTTTTGTAATATTACATAATTATATATGTTATAAATAATGAAATTTGTTTGGGAATTCCAATGTATGGATACGTATAGTTTTGAGGACTGTAGGGTTAGAATAAGCCTAATTAGGCCTAGTTTGGGGGTTTCTAGCAAAGCAAGTGATAACCAGGAGAAGATTAAAGTGTTTTAACTTTGTGAGGAGTTGAAGGGTGATAGAGGGTACCCTAAAGTGTGTACATATTCAATAAAAGACATAGTTTAATCAAACAAATGGAAAAATAATGAAAATAGGGCTATAATCCTAGATCATGTATTGTGACTTTGAGGTGTAGTAGGAATGAAATAGAGTGTTTGGTCACTTGAGAATGATTTAAAAAAGGGAATCATGATCACTTAAGGCCATAAATTTAATGAATTTGATTCTTAGTAGCTGAAACCAAGGAATGGCCCTAGAGACCTAATGGGCTACATAATGTGAAGGATAGTGAATACATAAGGAGAAGAATTGAAAGGTGATGTAGGTTTGGATACTTAAAATGGGTTTGGGAATACATTTTTTTCTTATTTAATACCATTAAAACATTTTGATTATGCTCTTGAAACCTAAAACAAGATTTTGTCCTTTGAACTCAAGGGGTTGTGCCTATTCAAAACTAGTGAAAAGACTACAATCAATTTTGTCAATAAACTAATCTAAGGAGGCAGAGAATGATTGAAAATCATAATCAAGGACTATAATGCCATTAGGTACATATGACTATATATATATTAAAAAAATAGGTACATATGTCAAGTGACTAGTAAGGCAAAGAATCAAAGAGTAATTTTGAATTAGTAAGGGAGTATTGAAGATCAAGTCATCAAGTACATTAACACCAATTGGAATAATTATTTTTATACTTATCTTCAGTTATGTTCATCATAAACCAAGGAAAACTAGGATGATGACTCATTTGTGAAATTTGACCCAGCATACATGTGTCACTAGATTTTGCCAAAATGGGCCTACATGAAAAAATATGTTAGATATAATCACAAAATTTGGTGGAGAGGCTCATTATGAAATACAATGTAAAATATTCACTATTTTAGTATAGTCAACCATATGTCAAATCATGGTCAACATTAGACCCTACCATAGAGAAATTGGTTAGTTTGGGAATTTATAGGTTGAGTCAAAACACAAAATTTGGTAAGAATGGTATACATGATCTAAAAACACATCACATGCCATATTAAAGATCTTATAAATAGTGAAAGTTCCCACTATTTTGACACAGTCCTCTTGCAGTCAAGAAGGTAGCCATTGGATATTTTAGGAAGTTTTGTCAGTTATAGATGCCAAGAAGATGTTTAGGAATTAGAGAGGTCTTAAAACCATATAATATGATTTTGGAAACATTTATTTTCCTATATAATTGATAAAATTTATGTGTTTCATGCAATTTTTTTGAAGAAAGACAAATTTTTGCATGAAGGAAGCATGCAGGCAACTCAAGGTAAATTGTGGTAAAAAGGGTCTATAGGGAAAAAAACATATCCAAATGACTTTAAACTTGGTAAATTTGATATTTATGACATAATATACCCATAAATAATATTTTTAAGGTCATATTACAATTCTAAGTTCTCTTTGTTTTATCATAGTCCCTTTCATGTCTCATAATGGTCATTATTCATGCAGGCATACTTTCTAGACTTTTAAGGTGTTTTTGAGGGTTAAAAGATTAGATAAGTATTTGATAAGTATGGTAATATAGTTATAAACTTATTAAATACCTTTAAATTCTGTTCACACTCCAAACTTCATGTAATCCACACAAGCAAGCTCAAATCCCCCTAGGAAGTGTCAAAGGCATAAAGGCAAAGTTCATTTTTTAATCATTAAAAAGGTGTTATGAAATTTTTCAGATGTCATGAGGATTTTTTAAATAAAATAATATTAGTGGGAAGGATAAATTTGTCCTTTGAAGAGTGTTTATAGAGCATGTGAAACCTTAGATTAACAAGCTTTAGACATTTTTGAGAGATTTAACCATGGGAATTTAATGAAACTTTGTAATCTTGAACCCCTATACATGTAAAAGGTGAATCAAAAGGATATAATCTAATATTCTATGGTTTTTTATGGATTCTATGACTGAGGGTTTGGAATAGGGTTGATTATGCCTAAATGAGGGTAGGCTAACGAAGGAAGTGATAGTAAAAGGTAGAGTTGGGCTATGAAATTTGGCATAGACATGTAAAAGGATAGAGTGTACCTATAAATTCCATTGTAATCTTTTGAGAAATCATAACATTTTTTGTACAAGTAAAAATACAAAAAAAACATGCTACAAGCCTTGAGAGATCATTGTGTCCATAAGGTGTGGAATGAGAGTATGCTATTGTTTGAGTACTTGAAGGGGTTTATACTAGGTATGTTATGATCATCAAAGATCACATGTGACAATAGGTTGAGATATTGAAACATAGACCAAGATTTGGTCTCTGAGACCCAAATAAGGTGCCTACAAGGAAACTAAAAAGAGGTTGATAGGAAGTTTGTGAATTAGACATGAATGGAACAAGGTAAAGGATATATGGCAAGAGGTAAATTCCATTAAAGATGTTCTACTAAGAGTACAAGGAATAAGTAATAGGTGTAAAAAGATAAATTAATCCCAAAGAGTCAAAAAAATATCTAACTTGTGAAAGATTAAAATCAAACCATATGAAGTGAATGTGATTAGTTGGGTTTAGAACCAACTAATGATGTTTTTGTACACTTCTCCTTCATAACTCTACATCAACATATAAACATAATTCAAATGCAATCACTGATATTCTTTATTTTTTACAAGGGACTAATTTAAAACATTATCCTAACAAGTTATTCTCAATCTCATAACATTTGTAATCCTTAATAATTCTTCAAAACTAATCATTCATAATAATCTGAACACAAGTGATTTAAACAAAGTTTAATTCACTGGTTTTCTTAAATATTCATGTAAAAAATAAGAATGCCATGTATGAATGCCATATATAGGAATACAATGTCAATAATACATGTATTTCCATCTAATCATACAAAAAATTACATCATGTCTAATAACATAGTATCTAATGTAGAGTGAATACATATTATATGCATGTACAATGCCAAAAATGCATATATTGCCATATAGGCATACAAAAAAGTACGACGTCTACAACATCCTAATCATCGAATAGTTTCCCTCTCTTTGGATTCTTTGAAGAAGGTGCTCCTTGGGATGCCCTGCTTGTAGATGGAGATATCTTGAATGCCTTGGATTACTCAAAGGTTCAAATATGAGTACTACACTCATAGCTTGCTTGTAGCTAAACCTTTTTAAATACCAAAATTATTATAAAATTAAAAAGTATACATGAAACCAAATTAATAAACTCATATTTTAAAATATAATAGAAAATACTTAAACATGCACTTACTGCAATCTCATGGTCCTCTCGATTTTCTAGTGACACTCAACTAGGTCAGTACTAAGTTAGTTGCACAAATAGGCATGTCAAATGATGAATAAAAATGAGGCACTGTCACCATAGTCATTTGAATCAGACTATCAAATGTCATATGATAACCTTGCATACACAATACATTCATGAAAATAAGTCATATTTACCAAAGTATATAGTAAAAATTTTGAAACAAAAGCACTAAATTATAATTCAAAATTACAAGTGAATATACATACCTCAATGAGTGCCTATGTAGATGGCATTGCAGTAGCAATGATTGAATTTGTCTTGACTCATAATGATGGATGAGTGTCCACCCTAGTAATTAGGTAAACAAACAACCTAATAATTAATAACTTAGGCA